>SDVV010013107.1:0-15219 GCA_016164225.1 Gammarus roeselii | reverse complement strand
CTTGGACAGTATGTTGCCTCAAGACCCTAATGACGTTGCGAGGACTATGCATTTGACAGCGCGGGGCCTTAATACCTTAATGACCTCACAATACAATGCCCTGATGGTGCAAGGCCTCCAGGCTTTGATGACGTCAAGTGGACCCTACCTCTGACGGTTAGAGTCCCCATGACTCTGATGATGTCCCGAAAGCCGAGCTCCTGACAACCTTGATGACGCCCCGAGGTCCAGCTCCTGAGAGTGTGGGGCCTCAAGTCTCAGATGACGTAACGGGGACCATTTCCATGTCGTTGTGGGACCTATGAACACTAACAGCCTAACGAGAACCAAGCTCCTGGCAGTGTGAGGCGAGATTATGATAGCGCCACGAGGACCCTTGACACGACTTAAAACCGATAGCCAAAAGTGCCTAAAGCCTCGTTTACATACGATTTAGCATTGCCGTGTAAGACTCTGATTGTTCATCGCTGTTATGTTGTTGAAGACAGTATTATTTACCATTGCCGTGTATGACTTTGATTGTTCATCGCTGTTATGTTGTTGAAGACATTATTATTTACCATTGCCGTGTATGACTTTGATTGTACATCGCTGTTATGTTGTTGAAGACATTATTATTTACCATTGCCGTGTATGACTTTGATTGTGCATCGCTGTTATGTTGTTGAAGACATTATTATTTACCATTGCCGTGTGTGACTTTGATTGTACATCGATGTTATATTGTTGGAGAGATTATTATTTACCATTGCCGTGTATGACTTTGATTGAACATCGCTGTTATGTTGTTGAAGACATTATTTACTAATATTTTCGATCCGGAAAATCAAAGTCAGTTACAACCGTTTCTCATTACAGTGCAATAGCATAAGAGATTCCAACATTATTTAACTTTTATTTGCAATAGTAAATGGATAAAATAATAGCCTAATTCATAGAGGCATGTGCTGTCCTGAATGAATCCCACAAGGTGATCTATCGAAGACCTAGTGTTATCGAACATGGGTTAATCACATTTACGCTTCGGGGCTGCGCATTTACTCTGCCTATACATCCTAAAGTTACCAACAGCGGTTCAATGGGGGTCCCATCAAATTGAAATCTTTGCCTAAAAAAATACTTTACACAAATAAAAACATGTACAAAATACAGCCCCATAGCAAAATACATACCCATGCATGTTGTTCGGGCGAACGAGCCTGCAATCGAAAGAAGTCGACCAGAATCAGTCGTAGCGACGCTACCATTATTATGCCGTCTTCGGATTGGTTGTCGTGAAATAGTCTTTTTAGAACTGATACTAGCTTAAGTCTTGAGTCTATATTATCGCAATTAATCTGATCGGTCAAAAAATAAACATAATGGGCAAGAGCACATTGTAATAATTCGGGATCACACCTTTCATCTCTCAAAATTGATACAGCAAATATTTGTAGCGACGACTTGCTTGAGAAATAACATTAAGTTTTCCACAACAGCAACTCGTCATTAAACAAAGACCCATTTGCAGAATTTCAACACAAACGATCACATTTTGAAATGGACAACGTTGCTGAAGAAAGCAGTCCTTTCATTTTTTTTCGATGTGTTTGTATCTTCCTAACGGGTGCCATCATGTTTTTCACTTGGTGGTTATATTCTGAAGCTTTGACAAAGAAAATTAAGATTTGACAATTTTTATCAATATAGTTTTTCTTAACATTGCGAAGCAGAGCGGTTACAGACAAGAAAAATGTGAAAAAAATAACGAAAATTTAAAGCAATTTACATTCATTTACATTTTATTCGACCGGTATAAGCAGTGATTCTTAAATAAATAATGCCAGGCGTTGTACGCGCCACCGATCCGAAATAATTGTTTCATCCATTTATTAGGCTTCACGTAATGTTTAATTTGTATAGTTGGTTTTATGTTAAACAATCATGTTCCTACGTTCTGTATGATTCAAATCCACAAAAGACACGTGAAGACTGTCTGATGGTGGAGATCGGACACGCTCATATAGAACTGAGCAAAAAAATATACATTTGCATTCTCAGCCGGAACAACAGCCCCTTCCCCCTTCTCAACCCCCTCCCCCCACCATGAGGTCCCCGTTAGCCGCGTTATGCCCATTGTTATGGCTCCCTCAGCACCGCGCTATTGCCCCCAATACTGTTATGGGCGTCAGTTTCTGGACCTGGCGAGTCGTCTAATGTCTTCTCAGGCGAAACTCGTTACCATTCCTTCCTAAAAGGGGCGAAAACCTGAGCTGTTAGTCTCCAACGGTCGCTGCACCGGGGCGTTGATTTTCAATGTGTGGAAGAAGGATTGTTACAGAACTCAGAACAATTAGCTGATTACATTCCATCTATTACTTGTACGAGCTAAGAAGTGGATGAATCATACCGTTCTTGTTTGGAGGATAGAATATTTTGACACAATTTTTTTTGGCTGTCAAGCTGTGTCACTTCCGCAGTTAGCCGAAATCGGGCAGGTCCACACGAGTTTTTGATTGATCGCTTCGCATGTAAAAGACCAATTGGAATTACGTTCTTAGATAGCCTCATATGTGACCGCCATAACCAGTCCTATTGATTGATTACTTCTCGTCACGGAGGCAACATATCTAGGGTTTTACTAGTTTTATCTGTAACGAGAGAGACGGACGAGGGATTTTATTGTGATCCCCCATGAAATACATTTCTTCCCCGCAAACCCCGTTATCCTAGATACTGGGAAGTGCAGTTTAACATAGAGAGGCAGTTAGTAAAAGCGACACCCCACTACAATACTGATATCACTGAATGCATGCAATGCAACGGTATTTATTTGTCATAATACTACGGAAGCACGTGCAGAAACACATATGAGCTGCAAAATATTTTTCTTCCGTATATAATACCTCATTTATTTTTGATGCTTTGTTTATGGCAACACTTTTTAATCAACTTTCTCTTGTAGCTGTAGACGACAGCCTGGATACTGTGTCTGATGGCAGAATGATGCAGCAGGCCGGGGCCTGCAATGTCTACAAGCATACCAACGACGGACAAGGTAAGTTTACATGGCTTTTATAGTGATTTCTTCGACGATGTGGGGTAAGCACGCGTTGGCTACCGGTATTGGCTGTCAGACGCGTGAGTTGGAAAACAACAAAATATACTTCCCGCCTCACTGTTGTCCCCGCAGTGAGTGAGATGTACAGTAAGGAGCACACTAAACACACGGACGCAGGTCGGAGCTATGGTCGGATGGTCCCCACCGTTCGATATACTTGGCAGCGATAGATTGGTGAGAAGTATATGTTATTCCTTATTATACAAAATTCCTTTAACCACAATAAACATTTTCTTCACCAGTAATAAGGTACGCAGAATTCACAGTATTGTATTACATATAAGCACAAGGATATAATTTGTCGACTAATTTATATTCGGTTTTCTTTAGGAGTGTGTGAGTCCGTGAAGAAATGTTTGTGAGATGATTCAGGTGACAGCAGCTACTCCATTCATTTGCGTGCATCATTATAATGTGTGCATAGTTGCCAGGTCTTAATGACTTTTCTTTAGAAATTCATACGTAACATCAGCTTTTTACTTCGTGACTGGTGTCGGAAATTCTTAATCTATCTGAAAAAAGCGAAGTGTTGCAGTTCAAAGTGGCTCATGTAGAACAAAAATCATACGATTGACACGCTAGGACTGTTACAAATGGTTACCGTACCTGCTCTCCCATAGTGGATTTGAGCCCCTTAATCGAATCTAATCTTATCGCACCTGTTCAAGATTTGATTGCTTTGTTCTGGGCAGTAATGCATCAAAGGTGTGTTCTGCGCGCCTCATGCGAACATATCTGGAAGCTATGAAGGGCGGCCGTGTCTTGAATTTAAGAGAGTTTGGATTTGATTTGAGCCTCATTTCCAGCGTAGCCTCAACGTGAGTCATAATAAGGCGTTTTTAAGAGAGGTTTCAAAATATATTTGAATCACATCGCGTCAAACTAAATGGTGATGATATTAGTGATAACCTGTTATATAAAAATACGTAACGTAATTACCAATTGAGGTATTTCTCTTCCCAGAGATTTTCTACTGGTAATATTTGGAATTTAATAAAATCTATTATGTGATTGTCAGAAGGTTTTCAAATAATTCAAGAAGGCATGCACTTTGACCCATCCTCTGATATATGAGCTGCATTCAGAGCGGCAAAATGTCCCTGATGCTTATGGAATAGTATCTCTGTTTTCCTAACAACATTTAACGACCTTACATACTGTTTGTGGATTGACCTTCACATCTTCAATAATCGTGACATCTGCCAGTCATGCTGATTGAATGGACCTCAAATGACAGATGCTCTGCAGAATAGGAAAACCGAACCACTGCACAATCGATCAAAATCTCGAACATTTCCCGTTTAAACGAGTAATGACGCGTCTACTAATTTCCCGGGCCTTATGTTAATACAATGAATATGTTTTACATCAAAATCTCTAAGCCTGTCGATGCCATTGATCTAGTACTAAAATACATTTTATTTGCACCTGTCCAATATTATATTTTTACCGAAAATGATAGAGGTACAGCTGCAGACTCGGGAACGAATTCCCCAAGAATGGGAAGAGGCTAACAGGAAGGCGCACCTCACACTCCTCAATTCACGCACCCTCGAATAAACGTAGCCCTTTGACACTGAAGGGTCCGGCCGGGATGAGGGCGGTCTGAAGTCAGTGTCAGCAGGAGGGCTCGACTGTGAAGCTGGTTAACCTATGCTGCGTCATATAGTGACCGATCCCCTACCATCCATGACCCAACGCGGGACGCCAAAGACGGAAAAGTCCAAACTCATTAGTTGGTGCGCATACCATCTGTGGTAGTAAGTGCATCAACTGAGTGAAAGGTAGCTTTACCCGGCTTAATTGTTTGCTGCTTTTCAAAATTCCGAGAGTACAGAGTTTACCGCGCGTTCTACAGAACTCTACGATGTTTCATTGTCACTTAAAATAATTATATAAGCTGATCAGAATCCCACAAGGCCTCAATGTTTGTTAGTTTTGTAGTCTGTACTTCAAACCCACTATCAAAGCATAATTGGGCTCGATTGTTCGTGAATCGGATGCTTCTAAATTTTACTCGATTAAAATAATCTCGAAGCAGAGTGAGCAACACAATTTCTCAGTACACATGAGTTATGCGAACTATCGACAGTGTTCCATTTCTTGTGTTAAAATCTATGAGCCTCATTGATTGTTATTACTGCAGTTAATTTTTAAACCACATATCACAATTTTACGGGGCTTGATTGTTCGTTAATTCGACACCGAGCGACACAATTTTCCAGGTTCACTTCAGTTTTGCGCATTGTCTACAGTGTACCATATACTAGGCTGAATAACAATTTCTCCTATAATTCAACAGCGCGCTTTTCCCTTGTTGTAAACAATTGGACCACGTGAAGTGTTATTTCGGAAGTTTTACACAATAGGACCACGTGAAGTGTTATCCCAGCGGGCTTTTTCTTTTAATTTTGTCTACACAATATGTAGGATCACATGAAGTGTCATTTTGAAAGTTGCACACAAGAGGACGACCACGTGAAGTGTTATTCCAGCTGGGTTTTTTATCTGTATTTTTGTAAACAATAGGATCACGTGAAGTGTCATTTGGAAGTTGTACACAATAAGACCAAGTGAAGTGTTATGCCAGCACGTTTTTTATTTTTATTTTTTGTACTCAATTGGAACACGTGAAGTATTATCACGATCACGTGAAGTGTTATTATGGAAGTTGTAAGCAATAGGACCACGTGAGTGTTATTCCAGCACGTTTTTTTTTTACACAATAGGATCATGTGAAGCATTAGTTTGGAAGTTATACACAATAAGACCACGTGAAGTGTTATTCCAACGCGTTTTTTATTAATAATTTTTGTACACAATAGGATCACGTGAAGTGTTATTTTGAAAGTTTTACTCAATAGGACCACGTGATTTTTTTTTTTTTTTTTTTTTTTTTTTCACAATAGGACCAAGCGACTTGTTATTCAATGCTGCATAGCACCACGCCTTCAGGAGGCCAACCTATGTTAAATATAAATCACTCTGGTAATCTGTAACGACTACTTCCAGCGCGTTAACTTGACTTGTGGAATGCGTGTGCCACGTGGATTTGTTTGCCTCATGAATATTAGTCGGAACGTCAACGACATGGGGAAGCGATCGTCTTGCCCATAGCAGCCCTAATAAATGATGATTGTGGGGCAAAAGCTCGATTTTTCATACAGTGAATTCGTTCGTGATCTGAAAAAAACGCCTTAACTTAAGCAATTCGTTTGACACGTGGATTTATTTGCCCCATAAGTAGTCGTCATAATGTCAACGACTTGGGAAAGGGGTCGTCTTGCCCATAGCAGCACATAAAAATGATGATTGGGGGGCCAGAAGTTGATATTCCATTCAATGAGATCGTTTGTGATCTGAAAAAAAAAAATTAACTTGTGTTGTGCGTGTGGCACGTGGATTTATTTGCCCCATAAATATTTGTCAGAATGTCAGCAACATGGGAAAGGCGTCGTCTTGCCCATAGCAGCAACTAGAAATAATGAGTGAGGGCACAAAAGTTGATATTTCTTTCGGTGACTTCGTTTGTGATCTGAAAAAAACGCATTTAAGTTGTGAAATGCCAGTGGCACGTGGAATAATTTACCCAATAAGTATTCCTCAGAATGTCTACGACTAGGAAAAGCGGTCGTCTTGCCCATATCAGCCCATGAAAATTATGATATGGGGGCCAAAAATTTATATTTCGTTCTGTGAATTCGTTTGTGATCTGAAAAAGCCGTCTTTACTTGTGAAGTACGTATGGCACGTAGATATATTTGCCGCATATGTATTCGTCAGAAGGTCAATGACTTGGGAAAGGGTCGTCTTGCTCATAGCAGCCCATATAAAGGATGATTGTGGGGCCAAAAGTTGACATTTCATTCAGTGAATTAGTTTGTGATCTGAAAAACCGTCTTAACTTGTGAAATACTGTACGTGCGGCGCGTGGATTTATTTGCCCCATAAGTATCTGTCAGAATGTCATCGACTTGGGAAGGGGGTCGTCCTTCCCATAGCAGCACATGGAACTGATGATTCGGGGGTCAAAATTTGATATTTATTCAGTGAATCCGCCTTAACATGTAAAATATGTGTGTCACGGGAATTTATTTAGCCCATAAGTAGTCATCAGAAAATCAACGGCTTGTGAAAATGGTCGTCTTGCCCATAACAGCCCATAGAAATGAAGATTGGGGGGCCAAATGTTGATATTTCATGCAGTGAATACGTTTATGATCTAAAAAGGCTGCGGTAACTTGTGAAATGCGTTTGGCACGTGGATTTATTTGTCACATAAATATTAGTCAAAATGTTAACGATTTGGAAAAGGGGTCATCTTGCCCATTGCAGCCCAAAGAAATGCTGATTGTGAGGCCTAAAGTTGATATTCCATTCAGTGAATTCGTTTGTGATCCGAAAAAGCCGACTTAACTTGTGAAATACGTTTGGCACGTGGATTTATTTGCCCCATAAGTCTTTGTCAGAATGCCAACGACTTAGGAAACGGGTCGTCCTGCCCATTGCAGCCCATAGAAGTGATGATTGGGGGACCAAAAGTTGATATTTCATTCAGTGAGTTCGTTTGTGATCTGAAAAAAATAGCATAACTTGTGAAATGCGTTTGACACGTGGATTTATTTTCCCCCATAAGTATTTGTCATAATGTCAATGACTCGGGAAATTGGTTGCCTTGCCCATTGCAGCTCATAGAAATGATGATTGAGGGGCCAAACGTTGATATTTCATTCAATGAGTTCGTTTGTGATCTGAGAAAAAACGCCTTAATCTGGGAAATTCGTGTAGCACGTGATTTTTTTTGCCCCATAGGTATTTGTCAGAAAGTCAACGACTTGGGGAAGGGTCGCCTTGCCCATAGCAGCAATTATAAATGGTAGCGAGGCCAAAATTTGATATTTCATTCGGTGACTTTGTTTGTGATCTAAAAAAGCCGCCTTAACATGTGAAATACGTGTGTCACGTGGATTTATTCGCTCTATAAGTATTCTTCAGAATAACAACGACTTAGGAGAGGGGTCGTCTTGCCCATAACAGCCCATAGAAATGATTATTGGCGGGCCAAAAATTGATATTGCATGCAATGAGTTCGTTTGTGATTTGAAAAAGTTGTAATAACATGTGAAAGGCGTATGGCACGTTTATTTATTTGCCACATAAGTATTCGTCCGAATGTAAACGACTTGGGAAAGGGGTCGTCTGCCCATAGCAGCCCATAGAAATGATTATTGTGGGGCCAAAAGTTTATATTTTCATTCAGTGAATTCATTTGTGATCTGAAAAAAACTCCTTAACTTGTGTAATGCGTTTGGCACGTGGATTTATTTGCCTCATAAGTATTCTTCAGATTGTCAACGACTAGGGAAAGGGGTTGTCTTGCCCATAGCAGCATATGGGAATGATGATTGAGAAGCCGAAAGTTGATATTTCATTCGGGGACTTTGTTTGTGATCTGAAAAAAGTTGCTTTAACATGTGAAATACTCGTAGCACTTGAATTTATTTGCCCCATAAGTATTTGTTAGAATGACAACATTTTGGGACAGGGGTCATCTTACCCATAGCAGCCCATAAACAGGATGATTGGGGGACTAAAAGTTGATATTTCATTCAGTGAATTAGTTTGTGATCTGAAAAGGCCTCCTTAACTTGTGAAATGCGTGTGGCGCGTGGATTTAATTGCCACATAAGTATTCGTCAGAATGTCAACGACTTGGGTAAGGGATCGTCCTGCCCATAGCAGCCCATAGAAATTATGATTGTGGGGCTAAAAGTTTATATTTTATTCAGTGAGTTCGTTTATGATCTGACAAGAAAACGCCTTAACTTGTGAAATGCGTGTGGCACGTGGATTTATGCGCCCTATATGTATTCGTCTGAGTGTCAACGACTTGGGAAAGGGGTCGTCTTGCCCATAGCAGCACATAGAAATGATGATTGGGGGCCAAATGTTGATATTTCATTCAGTGAGTTCGTTTGTAATCTGAAAAAAATAAATTGTGAAGTGCGTGTGGTACGTGGATTTATGTGCCCCATAGGTATTCGTCAGAATGTCAACGACTTGGAACGGGGTCTTGCCCATAGCAGCCTAAAAAAATGATAATTTGGGGGCCAAATATTGATATTTCGTTCCGTGAATTCGTTTGTGATCTGAAAAAGCGGCCTTTACTTGTGAAATACGTGTGGCAAGTAAATATATTTGCCAAATAAGTATTCGTCAGAATGTCAACGACTTGAGAAAGGGGTCGTCTTGCCCATAGCAGCCCACCGAAACGATGATTGTGGGGCCAAAAATTGATATTTCATTCAGTGAATTCGTTTGTGATCTTAAAAAGACTCCTTAACTCTTCCCATATCGAACAGTGTCTTTGTTTTGTCTGTAGCCCGTGTGGGTGGCCCACTAAAACCGTTCCCGCATAAACAAAAGTGTGGATTTCATTGTCAGGGAGCATCAGATTCACTTAATCTCTCTCTCTCCAATCGCTAACAGGAACATTTCCAAATTTTTGGTTGCGAGCTCGAATGTGGCCAAATGTGTCTAGATTTCTTCACGCTCGCTGTCAACGAGTGGTGGAATAAAGAGGTCAGTCAAACTCACTATGGTGCAGGAGAGAAGAGCCTTTGAGGATTGGTTGCAATCGAGGTCGGTGGTGGCCTAGTACATTTATAAAGAGATGAGAAAAAGAGTTGAAGCGGGTGGTGAGGAGAGCCAAGAGGGACGCCGATGCCAAGTGGATGCAGACGGTTTTGTCCTTATTTTGAGGAGAAGAAAAATGTGTTCTTTAAAGAGGTGGAGAGGGTGTGAAAATGGGAGACCGGAAAGGAGGAGGTGGTTATAGGGGAAAACGGCTGGTTGTTGTTGGAAAGTGGTAATGTACGGAAGAGGTGGGAAGAGTTTTTTGGTGAGCTGCTGAATGTTGAGGATCTCTGAGAGGCTGACATTGTATATTGAAGAGTTAGTGAATGTTGAAGATGTCAGAGAGGCTGACATTGTGGCTGTGAGAGATGCTGCACGGGTACCGGATTTGGGAGAGAGCCTTGTTGCATACATTAGTAAGGAAGAAGTGCAGGAGCCGGTTGAGGAGATTAGAGCAGGAAAAAACCCCGTTGTGGACGGTGTGGCGACTGAGTGCCTGCAGAGGGGTGGATTAACGATAGTCGAATAGCTAGTGAGGCTACTAAATCTGTGTTTTGGGTCCGGGGTGGTGCCGATTGGGTAGCCCAGTGATTGCATTACAACTGAAAAAAAATGATGCAATTCGAGAGGTATATGTTAGTTTTATGACGTCGGTAAGTTGTTCGGGAGAGTGCCAATCAAGAGGATTGGAGACAGTGCGAATAATAGTGTGACTTCAAGAGTGGCAGAGGGTGTGCTGATCAAATATTGGCAGTGAGACAGGTCTGTGAAAAGTACCTTGCGAAGTGAAAGGGTGTGTTTTGGGCCTTCAGCTTCTGGAGAATGCCTACGACAGGGTCGACAGGGAAGCGATATGGAGGGTTTTGCGTTTGTATGGAGTGGGAAGAAATCTGTTGGAAGTGGTTCAGAGTTTCTAAGTTGGAAGCGGCAGACGTGTCTGGCTGAGGAGCGAAGAGAGTACATGGGCCTCAGTGAAAATGAGACTGAGACAAGGCTGCTTTATGTCTCCCCGGCTGTAATATCTCTACGTGAATGAAGTGGTCAGGGAGGTGTACGTCGGTGTATTAGGTCGGGGCAGAAAGCTTTTGGAAGCGAATGGGTGGACTTGGCTGCTGAGTCAGTTGCTGTTTGCGGATGATACGGCACTATTGGCGGATTCGGAGGAGAAATTATGTGGGCTAGTCTCTGAGTTTAGTTGAGAGTGTGAGAGGAGGAAGCTGCGAGTTAACGTGGATAAGAGTAATAGTAATGAGATGTTCGAGGAATGTTGATGACAGCAGAATTAGTGTCTTCCAAAGTGGAGAGTTATTGGAGGAAATTCATTGTTCTAAGTACGTTGATTTTTATGTGGAGAAGACTTATCTTGTTGGTAGAAAGAAGGGTTCAAATTGTTGGGTGCACTGATGAGTGTATTAAGCTGTAGGACGCTGGGATTGAAGCAAAGATGGGTTTTATGAAGGGGTAGTTGTCTCATCTGTGCTCTACGGAGCAGAAAGGGGGGATTGAGTGCATACAATAGAAAAAAGGTTAATGTTTTCGAGATTTAATGTATTCGGATCATGGCTAAGGTGACGCTGAGTTACATTATTTGAATTGGAACAGTGACGGTAAATCCGTTAGACAACAGAGCAGATTCACGTGTTCTTAAATGGTTCGTGCACATGGTGAGGATGGATGGTAGAGATTGGTTCAAATGGTGATGAAGGCAGAGTTGAGCGGACGTAGGCCTTGAGGTAGACCGAAGTAAGAGTTGATGGTTGGCGTGCAGCAGGAAATATGAAGAAGAGATGCAAATGTGGAAGTAGCAAGAAAGCGTTCAAAATATAGGCGTGAATTAAAAATAGTTGTGAATTAATGAGTTTTGACTTTTCCGTCTTTGGTGTCCCGCGTTGGGAATCGGGATGGTCATGGATGGGAGGAGCACGGTCACTATGACGCAGCATGGGTAAACCAGTTTCACTGTCGGACCCTCCTGCTGACACCGACTTCGGACCGCACTCCTCCCGGCCGGACCCTTCAGCGCAAAAGGGCTATGTTTATTCGAGTGTGTGTGAATTGAGGAGTGTGAGGTGCGCCTTCCTGTTAGCCCCTTCCCACTCATGGGGAATTCGTTCCCGTGTCTGCAGCTGTACCTCTATCATTTTCTGTGAAAAAATAATATTGAACAGGTGCAAATAAAATTTATTTTAGTACTAGATCAATGGTATCGACAGGCTATTAATGTAGGATACATTTTTATAGGTTACTTTCATATCGTACTGTATAGTTTCACTGGCCGCCTGTTATTTCAATGTTTTTTTTATTGCTCGCACATTTTTTTATGTATTACTCATTTGAATAGAATCATTTACTGCTCAAACCTGATTTATTTAGGGTATTCGATGTTGTTACCGTAGGATATCGTTGCTCGATCGTTATAATACGTAGATTATGACATCTTTCTCTTTATAAGTGATAACCATAGTTTATGCGTGGTATTTTACCGCACGATCGATATTGTTAGGTTAAATCTATTCCCTTTGAGCGTCTCCTGTAGTCCAAACGCAAGTGGCACTCGAGGACGTTTTTATTCATCAATGTCACATAAGATCTTATCTCATCTCGCACCTCTCGGAGAATAAGGTTACGGGTACGACTGGAATACGGTCGGCTTACGGTTACGGCTGGCTTACGGGACGGTTTCGGTTGCTTACGGACGGACGGACAGACGGCTTCCGGATATACATTGGCAGTTTTTATGTTATGAACATTTTTCCATATTATTGTTTTTTGGTATGCATTGTATTTATATACGTTTTTTCTTCTTTAGATGGTTGTATGGAGGTACGCTTGGTCACTAACTCGTGCACGTTATATATGTTTATTCAATTCTGGTGTGAATAGTGTTATAGCAAGTTTCTGTATGGTGTGGGGGGTGTAGGGTTTCCCAGGCAAAAAGTTGGAAGCGCTTCTGGAAAATTAAGTAAGTTTGCTCTTATCTGTTCTTTGTCTTATAAGGTATTTCCGGGGGACGTTTGCCATGTTAGAGTGTATGTATCGTTATATATTTCATGTCTGGATTTTAATTATATAGATTTTTCTGTACATATACGTTTGTATTCTTATCTAGTTTGGGTATAATTGACTCATTCGGAAGTTGGTTGGATGCCTGATATTGAATTTAGGCAAGGTTCTGTGTTTTTTTTCAGTCGTTTATTTCATATGTATATTCTATTATCTATAGGTAGTTGACGGTCGATCACGTCGTTAAGATTAAGATAGTAGGCGCAGTACGTTTCACATGTTATCAATCCATATATCTGTGGACAATGGAACAAGATTTAGTTATACATTTATGACATTGATACATGGGTATACATAGGATCATTTACAACATTTTTAAATATTTAGGGTCGGTTGCAGTGCGTTCCAAATGCGGTGTTCTGGGGGCAATCAAACGTGTTCAAGTTTTATTACATGCTTTCATAGGAATATTTGCATACTATGAACATTTACAGGTTATAACATTTTCAAGTTGACGTATTTTTCGTTGACGTATTTTTCTAGTACGTACGCCAAAGAAGGTCTCACCCGGCCCGCACCTTTTACATGATAAAACCGTGTTTACATCGACATCATTACCCGAGTTACATTGCTTCCTATTTTTAGTGACGGTAGGATTATTTTCAATGGATTTTTTGTGGATGTCCGGCGGGTTATAAGTAAGAGTTGTGCACGCGTCGAGATAGTAACGCTTGTTTTCAAATTTACTGAGGCAGTTTTGATAGTGCATACAGTTTGAAGCTGGCATGCTTCCACGCGAGTGTAGCGTGGTTTCAGTGTGTGTCACAGAAGATTCTGTAGACTTTTGCTTTAGGTTCTGTTTGGAGCTGATGAGATATATATCTATGATACCTTAGATAGCTGTGTGCAATTTCATTTTTGCTTAAGATCTGTCGTATTTTTAATGCAAGGCAGGAGGCGTTGTAATGCATTTCAAAGCAAGTCATGTTGCATATCTGCAATTTCTTCATCGTACATGGGATGTTTTTCGGGTATGTATTGGAAGTCCATGGTTTCAGCCAAGGGGAAGTTAACCTCATTTTCCGCCTCAATATCGGCCCTACTTTTAAACTGGACTAATATCTACCGCATTTCAATGCTACCCATACAGTATTGCAACTTCGTTGCATGTCTTGTTGCATATATGCATTCAATGCTGGTCATTCGAGTTAAATTTAGAATATTGCAAACAAAGATTTATAAGATATATTTTTTTATTGATAATAGATTTATATCACGTTTTTATATATTAGGGGATTACATGGGTTTGTCATTTATACGAGAACATAACTATTCACTCCGAAAATCGACACGAGCAACTGTACGATTCATAAGTAATGACTTCAACCTTCCTCTATTATGTTTGCTCGATCCTCGGTATCAGACCCACTCGAAGGGTTCTTTATCTATGATATGCATCAATTTCTCACATGAAGATACCGGCTCATAATGTCGGTATAGGATTCATCATTTGGGTGTGTTTTTCTCTCTGATCTATTGGGGTTCTAGACTAACGCCTTTAGTAAACATTTTAGATGGAAATGGCGACCTTTGGGAGAAGCGTATACAACACTTGCAATCCTATCCACGTAACCAAAACTTTTTTTTTTGTATTCAGCGAACTTTTTCTCGATGTTAGTTTTTAATTATAGTTACATGTCTATGACATCGAATCGTTTCAGGTTTTTCTTACTATTGCCAACATTACCATTCATTATATTCCCGCAGATTTCCGAAATATACATAATTCTCCTAGGACTAAAACGTTTGAGACATTATTCTCTCTCCTCATATTTTATTACCAACATTTTTGAAACAAAGTCATACATACATTTATTTTATTGTGCAATTTTACAATTTCTATACATGATACCCTTGCATTACCCCATTTAATAATTCGGTTTCCTGCAATTTTAGCAGGTGTTTTTCACATACGTCTCCTCGGTACCACCATCACTGTCACTGGTATCCATTCCACCTGAAGTATCCCACGTTTTTCCCATATTTTCATTATTTTCAATTTCGTCTAAGGTTTGGGTGTACTCCCTTCATTTCACCCAATCTTTATACGTTCTATGTTTGGTTGATAGTAGCATTGCACTATCTTTTCTGCTCACACTCTGGTCAGCACTGTCTATATCATTATTTTGTAAGCCCAAGTCCGGTTTATTATGTTCTATCAATACACCCGTTGCATCCTTAGAGCTTGTACTTCTTCGTTCATTTTAAGATTATCATATTCAATATAATGCTGTCCTTTTAGATGACGCTAAAACCCGAACATCAATCTTGATTTGCTTAATTTTATCTCCACATTGCAAACATCACATATCCAGGTGTTTTCCTTTCTGTTAAAATACTTCCATATCAAACTGAGTGACATCCTTCCACACCGAAAGCACGCCGTCAACTAAATGAGTACAAATCTGAGTCCAATTTAT
>SDVV010013106.1:0-15219 GCA_016164225.1 Gammarus roeselii | reverse complement strand
TTTTAGTTGTTTTAGTTGTTATAGTTGTTTTAGTTGTTGTAGGTGTTTTATTTGTTTTGGGTGGTCTAGCTGTTTTAGTTGTTCTAGTTGTTCTAGTTGTTATAGTTGTTTTAGTTGTTTAAGTTGTTGTAGGTGTCTTAGTTGAAGTAGTTGTTTTAGGTGTTATAGTTGTTATAGTTGTTCTAGTTGTTCATAGGTGTTTTAGTTGTTCTTAGGTGTTATAGTTGTTGTAGTTAATTTAGTTGTTTTAATTGTTTTAGTTGTTGTAGGGTTTTTAGTTATTTATAGGTGTTTTAGTTGTTTAGGTGTTCTAGTTGTTTAAATGTTTTAGTTGTATTAGGTGTTTTAGTTGTTTTTGTTGTTTCAGGTGTTGAAGTTGTTTAAGGTGTTCTAGTTGTTTAGTTGTTTCAGTATTTCTAGATGTTTTAGTTGTTTTAGTTGTTATAGTTGTTATAGTTGTTTTAGTTATTCTAGTTGTTTTAGTTGGTTTAGTTTTTTTAGTTGTTTTAGTTGTTGTAGTTGTTCTAGTTGTTTCAGTTGTTATAGTTGTTTTAGTTGTATTAGTTGTTTTAATTGTTTTAGTTGTTGTAGGGGTTTTAGTTGTTTATAGGTGTTTTAGTTGTTTAGGTGTTCTAGTTGTTTAAATATTTTAGTTGTATTAGGTATTTTAGATGTTTTAGTTGTTTCAGGTGTTGTAGTTGTTTAAGGTGATCTAGTTATTTTAGAGGTTTTAGTATTTCTAGTTGTTTTAGTTGTTTTAGTTGTTTTAGTTGTTATAGTTATTTTAGTTGTTCCAGGTGTTATAGTTGTTCTAGGTGTTTTAGGTGTTTAAGTGTTGCAGTTGTTTTAGTTGTTTTAGTTGTTCTAGTTGTTTTAGATGGTTAAGGTTTTTTAGTTGTTTTAGTTGTTGTAGTTGTTATAGTTGTTTCAGTTGTTCTAGTTGTTTTAGTTGTTTTAGTTGTTTTAGTTGTTTAGTTGTTTTAGTTGTTCTAGTTGTTTTAATTGTTTTAGTTGGTTTAGGTGTTCCAGTTGTTGTAGTTAGTTAGTTGTTTTGGTTGTTCTAGTTGTTCTAGTTGTTTTAGTTGTTTTAGTTGTTATAGTGTTTTAGTTGTTTAGTTGTTTTAGTTGTTTATGGTTCTCTAGTTGTTTAAGTTATTTTAGTTGTTCTAGTTGTTATAGTTGTTTTAGTTTTTTTAGTTGTTCTAGTTGTTATAGTTGTTTCAGTTGTTTTAGTTGTTCTAGTTGTTTTAGTTGTTTTAGGTGATATAGTTGTTCAAGGTGTTTAAGGTGTTGTATGTGTTTTTGTTGTTTAGTTGTTTTAGTTGTTTTAGTTGTTATGGTTGTTTTGGTTGTTTTAGTTGGTTTAGGTGTTTCAGTTGTTGTAGTTGTTAAGTTGTGTTAGTTGTTTTAGTTGTTCAAGTTGTTTTAGTTGTTGTAGGGGTTCCATTTGTTTTATCTGTTTTAGTTGCCTAGTTATTTTAGTTTTTATAGTTGTTTTTTGTTGTTTTAGGTGTTATAGTTGTTCGGTTGTTTTAGTAATTTAGGTGTTCTAGTCCTGTTAGGTGTTTTAGTTGTTTTAGTTGCTATAGTTGTTTTAGTTGTTTTAGTTCTTTTTATTTGTTATAGGTGTGATAGGATTTATAGTAGTTTTAGGTGTTATAGTTGTTGTAGGTGTTTTAGTTCATCTAGGTGTTATAGTTGTTTAAGGTGTTATAGTTGTTTTAGGTGTTTTAGTTGTTCAAGTTGTTTTTGTTTTAGTTAATATAGTTGTTCTAGTTTTTCAGTTGTTATAAGTGTTTAAGTTGTTCAGGTGTTTCAGTTGTTTTAGTTGTTATAGTTGTTTAGTGGTTTTAGGTGATTTTGTTGTTGTAGTTGTTGTGGTTGTTTTAATTGTTTTAGTTGTTGAAGGTGTTTTAGTTGTTTATATAATTTGTTGTTGTTTAGGTGTTCTAGTTGTTTAAATATTTTAGTTGTATTAGGTGTTATAGGTGTTTTAGTTGTTTCAGGTGTTTTAGTTGTTGTAGGTGTTTCAGTTGTTTTAGTTGTTATAGTTGTTCTAGTTGTTTTATTTGTTATAGTTGCTTTAGTTGTTGTAGGTGTTATATTTGTTTTAGGTGTTATAGGTGTTATAGGCGTTTTAGTTGTATTAGTTGTTTTAGTTGTTTTAGTTGTTTTAGTTGGTAAGGTTTTTTAGTTGTTCTAGTTGTTTTAGTTGTTTTAGTTGTTATTGTCGTTTTAGTTGTTTAGTTGTTTTCGTTGTTTTAGTTATTTTAATTGTTTTAGGTGTTACAGTTGTTCTAGTTGTTATAGTTGTTTTAGGTGTTATAGTTGTTTGAGGTGTTTCAGTTGTTCTAGTTGTTTTAGTTGTTTAGTTGTTTAGTTGTTATAGTTGTTCTATGTGTTTAGTTGTTGCAGGTGTTTTAGGTGTTTTCATGTGTTTCTAGTTGTTTTAGTTGTTCTAGGTGTTTTAGTTGTTGCAGAAATTTTATTTGTTTTTGGTGTTATAGTTGTTGTAGGTGTTCTAGGTGTTTTAGTTGTTCTATGTGTTCTAAGTTGTTTCAGGTGTTTTAGTTATTTTAGGTGTTATATTTGATTTAGTTGTTTTAGGTGTCTTTTTTTTTAGTTGTTATAGTAGTTATAGTTGTTTTGGTTGTTTTAGGTGTAATAGTTGTTTTATGTGTTATAGTTGTTTTAGGTGTTATAGTTGTTCTAGGTTATATAGTTATTTTAGTTGTTGTAGTATGTTTTAGTTGTTATAGTTATTTTAGTTGTTTTAGTTGTTTTAGGTGTTTAGTTGTTTCAGTTGCTTTAGTTGTTTTAGTTGTTCTATTGTTTTAGTTGTGTTAGGTGTTCTAGTTGTTTTAGTTGTTTAAGTTGTTTTAGGTGTTGTAGTTGTTTGAGGCGTTATAGTTGTTTGAGGTGTTATAGTTGTTTTAGCTGTTTTAGTTATTTTAGTTTTTTAGGTGTTATAGTTGTTTAATGTGTTTTAGTTGTTTTTTAGGTGTTACATGTGTTTATGGTGTTTTAGGTTTTTAGGTGTTATAGTTGTTTCAGGTGTTTTAGTTGTTTAAGGTGTTTTAGTTGTTTAGGTGGTTTAGTTGTTATAGGTGTTTAAGTTGTTTAGGCGTTCTAGTTGTTTTAGGTTTTTAAGTTGTTTTAATTGTGTTAGTTGTTGTAGGTGTTTTAGTTGTTTTAGGTGGTCTAGTTGTTTTAGTTGTATTAGTTGTTCCAGTTGTTATAGTTGTTTTAGTTGTTTAAGTTGTTGTAGGTGTCTTAGTTGTTGTAGTTGGTTTAGGTGTTATAGTTGTTATAGTTGTTCTAGTTGTTTATAGGTGTTTTAGTTGTTCTTAGGTGTTTTAGTTGTTGTAGTTGTTTAGTTGTTTTAATTGTTTTAGTTGTTGTAGGGGTTTTAGTTGTTTATAGGTGTTTTAGTTGTTTAGGTGTTCTAGTTGTTTAAATGTTTTAGTTGTATTAGGTGTTTTAGATGTTTTAGTTGTTTCAGGTGTTGTAGTTGTTTAAGGTGTTCTAGTTATTTTAGAGGTTTTAGTATTTTTAGTTGTTTTAGTTGTTTTAGTTGTTTTAGTTGTTATAGTTATTTTAGTTGTTCCAGGTGTTATAGTTGTTTTAGGTGTTTTAGGTGTTTTAAGTGTTTCAGTTGTTTTAGTTGTTTTAGTTGTTCTAGTTGTTATAGATGGTTAAGGTTTTTTAGTTGTTTTAGTTGTTGTAGTTGCTATAGTTGTTTCAGTTGTTTTAGTTGTTATAGTTGTTTTAGTTGTTATAGTTGTTTTAGTTGTTCTAGTTGTTTTAGTTGTTTTAGTTGTTTTTAGTTTTTCTAGTTGTTCTAGTTGTTTTAAGTGGTATAGTTATTTAAGGTGTTCCAGGTGTTTTGGGTTTTTAGTTGTTTTAGTTGTTATAGTTGTTAAAGTTATTTCAGGTGTTATAGTTGTTTTGGTTGTTTTAGTTGTTCTATGTGTTATAGTTGTTTTAGTTAATATAGTTGTTTAAGTTGTTTTAGTTTTTATAGGTGTTTGAGTTTAGTTGTTTTAGTTGTTTTAGTTGTTATAGTTGTTTTAGTTGTTATAGTTGTTTTAGTTGTTATAGTTGTTTAGTTGTTTTGGGTGTTATAGTTGTTTTAGTTGATGTAGTTGTTTCAGTTGTTATGGTTGTTTTAGTTGTTTTAGTTGTTCTAGTTGTTTCAGTCGTTCTAGTTTTTTAGGTGATTTAGTTGTTTAAGGGATTTTAGTTGTTTCTAGTTGTTTCAGTTGTTCTAGTTGTTTAGGCGTTTTAGTTGTTTCAAGTGTTTTAGTTGTTGTAGGTGTTTCAGTTGTTATAAGTGTTTTAGTTGTTCTAGTTGTTTTGGATGTTTAAGTTGTTATAGTTGTTATAGTTGTTTTAGTTGATTTAGTTGTTTTAGGTGTTTTAGTTGTTGTAGTTGTTTCAGGTGTTTTAGTTGTTCTAGTTTTTTAATTGTTTATAGGCGTTTTAGTTGTTTTAGGTGTTTTAGTTGTTGTAGTTGTTTTAGTTGTTTTAGTTGTTTTAGATGTTTTAGTTGTTTTAGTTGTTTTAGTTGTTGTAGGTGTTGTTGTTGTTTTTAGTTGTTTTATTTGTTTATGTGTTCTAATTTTTCATATGTTTCAGTTGTATTAGGTGTTTTAGGTGTTTTAGTTGTTTCAGGTGTATTAGTTATTGAGGTGTTATAGTTGTTCAAGTTGTTTTAGTTGTATTAGTTGTTTTAGTTGTTATAGCTGTTATAGTTGTTTTGGTTGTTTAGTTGTTATAGTTGTTTTAGGTGTTTTAGATGTTTTAGTTGTTGCAGGTGTTGTAGTTGTTTAAGGTGTTCTGGTTATTTTAGAGGTTTTAGTATTTTTCAGTTGTTTTAGTTGTTTTAGTTGTTTTTAGTTGTTGTTGTTATTTTAGTTGTTCCAGGTGTTATAGTTGTTTTAGGTGTTATAGGTGTTTTAAGTGTTTCTGTTGTTTTCGTTGTTTTAGTTGTTCTAGTTGTTTTAGATGGTTAAGGTTTTTTAGTTGTTTTAGTTGTTGTAGTTGTTATAGTTGTTTCAGTTGTTCTAGTTGTTTTAGTTGTTTTAGTTGTTTTAGTTGTTTAGTTGTTTTAGTTGTTCTATTTGTTTTAATTGTTTTAGTTGGTTTAGGTGTTCCAGTTGTTGTAGTTGTTTAGTTGTTCTGGTTGTTTTAGTTGTTCTAGTTGTTTTAGTTGTTATAGTTGTTTTAGTTGTTGTAGGTGTTTTATTTGTTTAAGGTGGTCTAGTTGTTTTAGTTGTTCTTGTTGTTCTAGTTGTTATAGTTGTTATAGTTTTTTAAGTTGTTGTAGGTGTCTTAGTTGTAGTAGTTGTTTTAGGTGTTATTGTTGTTATAGTTGTTCTAGTTGTTCATAGGTGTTTTAGTTGTTCTCAGGTGTTATAGTTGTTGTAGTTGTTTTAGTTGTTTTAATTGTTTTAGTTGTTGTAGGGGTTTTAGTTATTTATAGGTGTTTTAGTTGTTTAGGTGTTCTAGTTGTTAAAATGTTTTAGTTGTAGCAGGTGTTTTAGGTGTTTTAGTTGTTTCAGGTGTTGAAGTTGTTTAAGGAGTTCTAATTGTTTAGTTGTTTCAGTATTTTTAGATGTTTTAGTTGTTTTAGTTGTTATAGTTGTTATAGTTGTTTTAGTTGTTTAAGGTGTTATAGTCATTTTAGGTGTTCTAGGTGTTTTAGGTGTTTTAGTTGATATAGTTGTTTGAGTTGTTATAGTTGTTTCAGTTGTTCTAGTTGTTTTAGTTGTTTTAGTTGTTTTAGTTGTTATAGTTGTTCTACTTGTTCTAGTTATTTTAGGTGTTATAGTTATTTAAGGTGTTCTAGGTGTTTTAGGTGTTTTAGTTGATATAGTTGTTTGAGTTGTTATAGTTGTTTTAGTTGTTTTAATTGGTTTTGTAGTTGTTTTAGTTGTTCTAGTTGTTTGAGTGGTTTCAGTTGTTATAGGGGTTATAGTTGTTACATAGGTTTTAGTTGTTTTAGTTGTTTTAGTTGTTTTAGTTGTTATAGTTGTTATAGTTGTTTGAGTTGTTTTAGTTGTTTATAGTTGTTTTAGGTGCTTTAGTTGTTATAGGTGTTTGGTGTTTTAGGTGTTTTAGGTGTTTTAGTGGTTTCAGGTGTTATAATTGTTGTAGTTGTTTTGGTTGTTTTTGTTGTTTTAGTTGATCTAGTTGTTTTAGTTGTTTTAGTTGTTCTAGTTGTTATTGTGGTTTTAGTTGTTTTTAGTTGTTTTAGGTGTTTTAGTTGTTGTAGGTGTTATAGGAGTTTCAGTTTTTTTAGTTGTTTTAGTTGTTATAGTTGTTTAAGTTGTTTTAGTTGTTATAGTTTTTTTAGTTGTTGTAGTTGTTATAGTTGTTTTGGTTGTTTCAGTTGTTAAAGTTGTTTAATGTTCTTGTTGTTTCTAGTGGTTTTAGGTGTGTTTTAGTTGTTGTTGGTGTTATAGTTGTTTTAGGTGTTATGGTTGTCTTAGTTGTTATAGTTGTTGTAGTTGTTATAGTTGTTTTAGTTGTTTTAGGTGTTATAGTTGTTCTGGTTGTTTTTGTTGTTTTAGTTGTTCTAGTTGTTATAGTAGTTTTGGGTGTTGTAGTTGTTTTAGTTGTTGCAGTTGGTTTAGTTATTATGGTTGTTTTAGTTGTTTTAGTTGTTTTAGTTGTTATTGTTGTTATAGTTGTTTTAGTTGTTCTAGTTTTTTTAGGTGTTTTAGTTGTTATAGTTCTTATAGTTGTGATAGTTGTTTCAGTTGTTATAGTTGTTTTATTTGTTTCAGTTGTTTTAGTTGTTATAGTTGTTTTGGTTAATGTAGTTGTTAAAGTTGTTTAGTTGTTTTTAGTTGTTTTTAGTTGTTTTAGATTTTTTAAATGTTGTAGGTGTTAAAGTTGTTTTAGGTGTTTTAATTGTTTTAGTTGCTTTAGTTGCTTTAGTTGTAATAGTTGTTATAGTTGTTTTAGTTGTTAAAGTTGTTTTAGTTGTTATAGTTGTTTTAGTTGTTATAGTTGTTTTGGGTGTTATAGTTGTTTTACTTGTTTCTGTTGTTTTGTTGTTCTAGTTGTTTTAGTTGTTTTAGTTGTTTGAGTTGTTCTAGTTGTTTTATTTGTTCAAGTTGTTTCAGTTGTATTAGTTGTTTTAGTTCTTATAGTTGTTATAGTTGTTTTAGTTGTTTAGGTGTTTTAGTTCTTTTAGGTGTTTTAGGTGTTTTAGTTGTTATAGTTGTTTTAGTTGTTTTAGTTGTTTTAGTTCTTTTAGGTTCTCTAGTTGTTTAAGTTGTTTTAGTTGTTCTAGTTGTTCTAGTTGTTTTATTTGTTCAAGTTGTTTCAGTTGTATTAGTTGTTTTAGTTTTTATAGTTGTTTTAGTTGTTTCAGTTGTTCTAGTTGTTTTAGTTGTTTTAGGTGATATAGTTGTTTAAGGTGTTATAGGTGTTTAGGTGTGATAGTTCTTTAGTTGTTTTAGTTTTTATAGTTGTTTTCGTTGTTTAGTTGTTTTAGTTGGTTTAGGTGTTTCAGTTGTTGTAGTTGTTCAGTTGTTTTAGTTGTTTAAGTTGTTTTAGTTGTGGTAGGTGTTCCATTTGTTTAAGGTGTTTTAGCTGTTCAAATGTTTTAGTTGTTATAGTTGTTTTAATTGTTTTAGGTGTTATAGTTGTTTAGTTGTTATAGTTGTTTTAGGTGTTCTATTCATTTTAGGTGTTTTAGTTGTTGTAGTTGCTTTAGTTGATATAGTTATTATAGTTGTTTCAGGCGATTTAGTTGTTTTGAGTGGATATAGGTGTTCAAGTTGTTTAGGTGTTATAGTTGTTTAGTTGTTTTAGGTGATTTAGTCGTTGTAGTTGTTGTGGTTGTTTTAATTGTTTTAGTTGTTGTAGGTGTTTTAGTTGTTTATAGAAGTTGTAGTTGTTTAGGTGTTCTAGTTGTTTAAATGTTTTAGTTGTATTAGGTGTTTAGGTGTTTTAGTTGTTTCAGGTGTTTTAGTTGTTGTAGGTGTTTCAGTTGTTTTAGTTGTAATAGTTGTTCTAGTTGTTTTAGTCGTTATAGTTGTTTTAGTTGTTGTAGGTGTTATATTTGTTTCAGGTGTTTTAGGTGTTATAGGTGTTTAGTTGTAACAGTTGTTTTAGTTGTTTTCGTTGTTTTAGTTGGTAAGTTTTTTTAGTGTTTCTAGATGTTTTAGTTGTTTTAGTTGTTATTATCGTTTTAGTTGTTTTAGTTGTTTTAGTTGTTTTAGTTGTTTTAGTTTTAGTTTTTTGTTTTAGGTGTTACAGTTGTTCTAGTTGCTATAGTTGTTCTAGGTGTTATAGTTGTTTGAGTTGTTTCAGCTGTTCTAGTTGTTTTAGTTGCTTTAGTTGTTCCAGTAGTTATAGTTGTTTTATGTGTTTTAGTTGTAGGTGTTTTAGGTGTTCTTAGGTGTTTCTAGTTGTTTGAGTTGTTGTAGGTGTTATAGTTGTTGCAGGTATTTTGGTTGTTTTTGGTGTTATAGTTGTTGTAGGAGTTTTAGTTGTTTTAGTTGTTTTAGGTGTTATAGTTGTTTAGGTGTTATAATTGTTTTAGGTGTTATAGTTGTTCTAGGTGTTATAGTTGTTTTAGTTGTTGTAGTTGATGTAGTTGTTATAGTTATTTTAGTTGTTTTAGTTGTTTTAGTTGTTTTAGGTGTTTAGTTGTTTCAGTTGCTTTAGTTGTTTTAGTTGTTCTAGTTGTTTTAAATGTTTAGTTTTTTTAGTTGTAATAGTTGTTATCGTTGTTTTAGTTGTTTTAGTTGTGTAAGGGGTTCTAGTTGTTTTAGTTGTTTAAGTTGTTTTAGGTGTTGTAGTTGTTTGAGGCGTTATAGTTGTTTGAGGTGTTATAGTTGTTTCAGCTGTTGTAGTTATTTTAGTTTTTAGGTGTTATAGTTGTTTAATGTGTTTTAGTTGTTTTATAGATGTTAAATGTGTTTTTTGGTGTTCTAGGTGTTTTAGGTGTTATAGTTGTTTCAGGTGTTTTAGTTGTTTAAGGGGTTTTAGTTGTTTAGGTGTTTTATTTGTTTTAGGTGTTTAAGTTGTTTAGGTGTTCTAGTTGTTTTAGGTTTTTAAGTTGCTTTAAGTGTGTTAGTTGTTGTAGGTGTTTTAGTTGTTTTAGGTGGTCTAGTTGTTTAGTTGTTTTAGTTGTTCCAGTTGTTATAGTTGTTCTAGTTGTTCAAGTTGTTGAAGGTGTCATAGTTGTTGTGGTTGTTTTAGGTGTTATAGTTGTTGTAGTTGTTTTAGTTGTTTATAGGTGTTATAGTTGTTCGTAGGTGTTTTAGTTGTTGTAGTTGTTTAGTTGTTTTAATTGTTTCAGTTGTTGTAGGGGTTTTAGTTGTTTATAGGTGTTCTAGTTGTTTAGGTGTTCTAGTTGTTCAAATGTTTGAGTTGTATTTGGTGTTTTAGATGTTATAGTTGTTTCAAGTGTTGTAGTTGTTTGAGGTGTTTTAGTTATTTTAGTTGTTTTGGTATTTTTAGTTGTTTTAGTTGTTTTAGTTTTTTTAGTTGTTATAGTTGTTTTAGTTGTTCCAGGTGTTATAGTTGATTTAGGTGTTTAGGTGTTATAAGTGTTTCAGTTGTTATAGTTGTTTTAGTTGTTCTAGTTGTTTAGATGGTTTAGGTTTTTTAGTTGTTTTAGTTGTTGTAGTGGTTATAGTTGTTTTAGTTGTTTTAGTTGTTTTAGTTGTTTTAGTTGTTTTAGTTGTTCTAGTTGTTTTAGTTGTTTTAAGTTTTATAGTTATTTAAGGTGTTCAATGTGTTTTGGGTGTTTTAGTTGTTCTAGTTGCTATACATGTTATAGTTATTTCAGGTGTTATAGTTGTTTAGTTGTTTTAGTTGTTCTATGTGTTTTAGTTGTTTTAGTTAATATAGTTGTTTAAGTTGTTATAGGTGTTTAAGTTTAGGTGTTTTCGTTGTTTTAGTTGTTATAGTTGTTTTGGGCGTTGTAGTTGTTTTAGTTGTTTCAGTTGCTTTAGTTATTATAGTTGTTTTAGTTGTTATAGTTGTTTTAGTTGTTTTAGTTGTTTTAGTTGTTATAGTTGTTTAGTTGTTTTGGGTGTTATAGTTGTTGTTGTTGTTTCTGTTGTTCTAGTTGTTCTAGTTGTTTTAGTTGTTACAGTTGTTATAGTTGTTTTAGTTGTTCTAGTTGTTTTAGTTGTTGTGGTTGTTTTAGTTGTTATAGTTGTTTTAGTTGTTTTAGTTGTTTTAGTTGTTATAGTTGTTTCAGTTGTTCTAGTTTTTTAGGTGTTTCAGTTGTTTAAGGTGTTTTAGTTGTTTTAGTTGTTTTAGTTGTTCTAGTTGTTTTAGGCGTTTTAGTTGTTTTAAGTGTTTTAGTTGTTGTAGGTGTTTAGTTGTTATAGGTGTTTTATTTGTTCTAGTTGTTTTGGATGTTTTAGTTGTTATAGTTGTTATAGTTGTTTTAGTTGATTTAGTTGTATTAGGTGTTTAAGTTGTTGTAGTTGCTTCAGGTGTTGTAGTTAATTAAGATGAATAATTGTTTTTAGGTGTTTTAGTTGTTTTAGGTGTTTTAGTTGTTGTAGTTGTATTAGTTGTTTTAGTTGTTTTAGTTGTTATAGTTGTTGTAGTTGTTTTTAGTTGTTTTATTTGTTTATGTGTTCTAGTTGTTCAAATGTTTCAGTTTTATTAGGTGTGTAGGTGTTTTAGTTGTTTCAGGTGTTTTAGTTGTTTGAGGTGTTATAGTTGTTCAAGTTGTTGCAGTTGTATTAGTTGTTTTGGTTGTTATAGTTGTTGTAGTTGTTTCTGTTGTTCTAGTTGTTCTAGTTGTTTTAGTTGTTTCAGTTGTTTTAGTTGTTATAGTTTTTCTAGTTGTTTTAGTTGTTTTAGTTGTTTTAGTTGTTATAGTTGTTTTAGTTGTTTTAGTTGTTCTAGTTGTTTTAGGTGTTCTAGGTGATATAGTTGTTTAAGGTGTTTTAGGTGTTTCAGATGTTTTAGTTCATAAGTTGTTGCAGTTGTTTTAGTTGTTTTCGTTGTTTTACTTGTTTTAGATGGTTTAGGTGTTTCAGTTGTTGTAGTTGTTTAGTTGTTTTAGTTGTTTTAGTTGTTCTAGTTGTTTTAGTAGTTTTAGTTGTTATAGTTATTTTAGTTGTTGTAGGTGTTTTAGTTGTTTTAGGTGGTCTAGTTGTTGTAGTTGTTCTAGTCGTTCTAGTTGTTATAGTTGTTTTGGTTGTTTAAGTTGTTGTAGGTGTCTTAGTTGTTGTAGTTGTTTTAGGTGTTATAGTTGTTATAGTTGTTCTAGTTGTGTATAGGTGTTTTAGTTGTTCATAGGTGTTTTAGTTGTTGTAGTTATTTAGTTGTTTAAATTGTTTCAGTTGTTATAGGGGTTTTAGTTATTTATAGGTGTTTTAGTTGCTTAGGTGTTCAAGTTGTTTAAATGTTTTAGTTGTATTAGGTGTTCTATGTGTTTCATTTGTTTCAGGTGTTGAAGTTGTTGAAGGTGTTCTAGTTGTTGTAGGTGTTTACTTGTTTTAGTTGTTATAGTTGTTTTAGTTGTTTAAGTTGTTTTAGTTGTTATAGTTGTTTTAGTTGTTGTAGTTGTTATAGTTGTTTTGGTTGTTTTAGTTGTTAAAGTTGTTTAGTTGTTCATGTTGTTTCTAGTTGTTTTAGGTGTTATAGTTGTTGTAGGTGTTATAGTTTTTTAGGTGTTTTAGTTGTCTTAGTTGTTATAGTTGTTGTAGTTGTTATAGTTGTTTTAGTTGTTTTAGTTGTTTTAGTTGTTGTACTTGTTTTGGGTGTTTTAGTTGTTTTAGTTGTTGTAGTTGGTTTAGTTGTTATGGTTGTTTTAGTTGTTTTAGTTGTTGTAGTTGTTATAGTTGTTTTAGTTGTTATCGTTTTTTTCGGTGTTTTAGTTGTTATAGTAGTTATAATTGTTTCAGTTGTTATAGTTGTTTTATTTGTGTTAGTTGTTTCAGTTGTTTTAGTTGTTTTAGTTGTTATAGTTGTTTTGGTAAATGAAGTTGTTAAAGTTGTTTTAGTTGTTTTAGTTGTTTTTAGTTGTTTTAGATGATTTAAATGCTGTAGGTGTTATAGTTGTTTCAGGTGTTTTAGTAGTTTTAGTTGTTTTAGTTGCTCTAGTTGTTATAGTTGTTTTAGTCGTTAAGGTTGTTTTAGTTGTTATAGCTGTTCTAGTTGTTATAGTGGTTTTAGTTGTTTTGGGTGTTATAGTTGTTTTAGTTGTTTCTGTTGTTTTAGTTGTTCTAGTTGTTTTAATTGTTTTAATTGTTCTAGTGGTTTTAGTTGTTATTGTTGTTTTAGTTGTTGTAGTTGTTTTAGTTGTTATGGTTGTTTTAGTTGTTTTAGTTGTTTTAGTTGTTATAGTTGTTTTAGTTGTTCTAGTTTTTGAGGTGTTTTAGTTGTTTAAGGTGTTCTAGTTGTTTTAGTTGTTTTAGTTGATCAAGTTGTTATAGGTGTTATAGTTGTTTCAAGTGTTTTAGTTGCTGTAGGTGTCTAGTTGTTATAGGTGTTTTAGTTGTTTAGTTGTTTTGGATGTTTTAGTTGTTCTAGTTGTTTTAGGTGTTCCAGTCATTTTTAGGTGTTTTAGTTGATGTAGTTGTTCTAGTTGCTATAGTTGTTATAGTTGTTTCAGGTGTTTTAAATGTTTTAGTTGTATTAGTTGTTGTAGGTGTTTTAGTTATTTTAGTTAATATAGTTGTTCTAGTTGTTTTAGTTGTTATAGGTGTTTAAGTTGTGTAGGTGTTTTGGTTGCTATAGTTGTTATAGTTGTTTAGTTATTTTAGTTGTTTCAGTTGTTATAGTTGTTACTGTTGTTGTAGTTGTTTTAGGTGTTTTTAGGTGTTATAGTTGTTATAGTTGTTTTAGTTGTTATAGTTGTTTAGTTGTTATAGATCTTTTTAATGTTTTTAGTTGCTCTAGTTGTTATAGTTGTTTTGGTTGTTGTAGTTGTTAAAGCTGTTTTTAGTTGCTTAGTTGTTTTTAGTTGTTTAGATGTTATAGTTGTTGTAGGTGTTATAGTTGTTTTAGGTGTTTTAGTTGTTCAAGTTGTTTTAGTTGCTTTAGTTGTTATAGTTGTTCTAGTTGTTATAGTTGTTTTAGTTGTTTTAGTTGTTTAGTTGGTCTAGTTGTTATAGTTGTTTTAGTTGTTTTGGGTGTTATAGTTGTTTTACTTGTTTCTGTTGTTTTAGTTGTTCTATTTGTTTTAGTTGTTTAGTTGTTGTAGTTGTTTTAGTTGTTTTAGTTGTTTAGTTGTTGTAGTTGTTTTAGTTGTTATGGTTGCTTTAGTTGTTTGAGTTGTTTTATTTGTTTTAGTTGTGATAGTTGTTTTAGTTGTTATAGTTTTTATAGGGATTTTAGTGGTTAAAAGTGTTATCGTTTTTCTAGTTGTTTTAGTTGTTCTAGTTGTTTTAAGTGTTTTAGATGTTTAAGTGTTTTAGTTTTGTAGGTGATTTAGTTGTTATAGGTGTTTTAGTTATATTTGTTTTGGATGTTTTAGTTCTTTTAGTTGTTATAGTTGTTTTGTTGATTTAGTTGTTTAGGTGTTTTAGTTGTTGTAGTTGTTGCAGGTGTTTTAGTTGTTCAAGTTGTTCAGTTGTTTTAAGGTGTTTTAGTTGTTTTAGGTGTTATAGTTGTTGTAGTTGTTGTAGTTGTTTTAGTTGTTCTAGTTGTTGTAGGTGTTGTAGTTGTTTTTAGTTGTTTTATTTGTTTATGTGTTCTAGTTGTTCAAATGTTTCAGTCGTATTAGGTGTTTTAGGTGATTTTGTTGTTTCAGGAGTTTTAGTTGTTTTAGGTGTTATAGTTGATCAAGTTGTTTCAGTTGTATTAGTGGTTTTAGTTGTTATAGTTGTTATAGTTGTTTTAGTTGTTTAGGTGTTATAGTTGTTTTGGGTGTTTTAGGTGTTATAGTTGTTATAGTTGTTTTAGTTGTTTTAGTTCTTATAGGTTCTCTAGTTGTTTAAGTTGTTTTGGTTGTTTCAGTTGTTCTAGTTGTTTCAGTTGTTGTCGTTGTTTTTGTTGTTATAGTTGTTTTAGTTGTTATAGTTGTTATAGTTGTTTTAGTTGTTTAGGTGTTAGAGTTGTTTTGGGTGTTTTAGGTGTTATAGTTGTTATAGTTGTTTAGTTGTTTTAGTTGTTTAGGTGTTCTAGTCATTTTAAGTGTTTTAGTTGTTGTAGTTGTTTCAGTTGCTATAGTTATTATAGTTGTTTCAGGTGATTTAGTTGTTTTAGTTGTTATAGTTGTTCTAGGTGTTTTAGTTGTTTTAGTTAATATAGTTGTTCTAGTTTTTTTAGTTGTTATAGGTGTTTAAGTTGTTTAGGTGTTTTAGTTGTTTTAGTTGTTATAGTTGTTTAGTTGTTTTAGGTGATTTAGTTGTTGTAGGTGTTATGGTTGTTTTAATTGTTTAGTTGTTGTAGGTGTTTTAGTTGTTTATAGAAGTTGTAGTGGTTTAAGTGTTCTAGTTGTTTAGATGTTTTAGTTGTGTTAGGTGTTTAGGTGTTTTAGTTGTTTCAGGTGTTTTAGTTGTTGTAGGTGTTTCAGTTGTTTTAGTTGTTTTAGTTGTTCTAGTTGTTTCAGTTGTTTTAGTTGTTATGGTTGTTTTAGTTGTTGTAGGTGTTATATTTGTTTTAGGTGTTTTAGGTGTTATAGGTGTTTAGTTGTATTAGTTGTTTTAGTTGTTTCAGTTGTTTTAGCGGGGAAGGTTTTTTAGTTGTTCTACTTATTTTAGTTGTTTTAGTTGTTTTAGTTGGTAATGTCGTTTTAGTTGTTTAGTTGTTTTAGTTGTTCTAATTGCTTTAGGTGTTACAGTTGTTCAAGTTGTTATTGTTGTTTTAGGTGTTATAGTTGTTTGAGGTGTTTCAGTTGTTCTAGTTGTTTTAGTTGTTTAGTTGTTTTATTTGTTATAGTTGTTCTATGTGTTTTAGTTGTTGTAGGTGTTTTAGGTGTTTTTTAGGTGTTTCAAGTTGTTTTAGGTGATTAGTTGTTGCAGGTACTTAAGTTGTTTTTTGGTGTTATAGTTGTTGTAGGGGTTTTAGGTGTTCTAGTTGTTTTATGTGTTTTAAGTTGTTTCAGTTGCTTTAGTTGTTTTTGTTGTTCTAGTTGTTTTAGTTGTTTAGTTTTTTTAGTTGTTATAGTTGTTATTGTTGTTTTAGTTGTTTTAGTTGTGTTAGGTGTTCTAGTTGTTTTAGTTGTTTAAGTTGTTTTAGGTGTTCTAGTTGTTTGAGGCGTTATAGTTGTTTGAGGTGTTA
>SDVV010013105.1:0-15219 GCA_016164225.1 Gammarus roeselii | reverse complement strand
TCTTTATAAAGAGCTCGAGCTAAACAATCCGTCGACAAGACGTATCCTACCGATCATTTCGTGGAGCTCGAGCGAAACAATCCGTATTGTCGCAAGCTGTAGGGCTCCCCTTGGAGAATTCAATATGTACTCGCCCTCACTAAGAAGCCGTAACTTTTAATAGAAATGTTGAATTTTGCATCGTATGTGAATCATTTTCATAACGTTGAAGCCTAATTTCAATTTCGTCCTATGTATTTGGTAAGATTGAACATTTATTCATTTATTGGCAATTCAACTTTAGGTATGAGGTTTTGTGGAATGTATTTTTTTGAATTAACACAGTTGTAATTTTAGTTTTAATAACAATTAATGATGCTGATAAAAATTCAGTACCAAACTGCGAACAAAGCAAACCCTATTCAAATCGATTTTTTAATCGAACTTTATGGTTTAAATAACACAGTATTCGGTTAATTATTCCAACAAGAAGATAATCTTCGTACCCGTTGCATCAAATGCAATGAACAAAACTAGGATGGAAGTACTCAAGGAAGTCTTTATCGTCAAATTCAGCTTGTGGAGCTTTCTTAAAAATGTACTCGTCTGTACGAGTTGCTCCCAACCTTCCTTATAATTAGACACATCTCGTATCGAGTGCCCTCTGGCGGGCGACCACATCATTGGTCAGCAATCTGAGCCACCATCATATACTTGTGCTTTACGTTAATGCTCTAACAGATTGTGATAACGAAGACTAGTTAAGAGAATAACAAAGGTCGTTTGGATACTTCTCCGGATTTTAGAAAGATGCGCAAATCGTAATAGAATAAACCAATAGGTTCATTCCAACCAACAACAAAGTCGTCGCTAAGCTTGCTTCGCCCGTGGTTGATTGTTAGGAATACCACGAGTGAATGTATCGTAACAAATTAGTATCCTTGGGCCAGATCTTCCCCCCTGAACAGGACCTGAGGATAATGTATTGATGACCAACTTTCAGCGGCCGGGCCCTCTGATTATGTTTGGCTACTTTATATTACATGAAGCTGTCGCATGACGCCCATGACTCACTATTAATTACGAACATGACACATTATGACCCACCTTCATAGCCCATTATGATCCATGCCCACGACCTACTGTAACCCGCTCATGGCCCATTATGACCTACGCACATGACCTACTGTAGAACACTCATGACCCATTGTAACTCCCGCTCCTAACCCATTATGACACACTCGCATGACCCACTACAGCTAATGTTGCCACACTGTCATGACCTGCTTCTGAAACTGAAATGTGCTCGAACTATGACCTCGAGACACAGAGAAGGCTGAACAAGTACCACCCCATTCATCACTTATACACTATAACTAACATCCTCTCGGTCACAGGCCACCTGAACTCTCAAGCAGCACATTGCCTTGCTTCCTCGCTTCATAACCTCGATCATCTATGCCATCGATACACCATATAACCCCGTCAGCAGGAGACAAGCACAGCCTCCTCACATCATATAGAGACAAGCGTAGCCTCCTCCCTTCATAACCCCGGTCACCCGTGCCATCAAATGCCCAACAAGACCCCGTCAGCAGGAGACAAGCGTAGCCTCCTCACATCATATAGAGACAAGCGTAGCCTCCTCCCTTCATAACCTCGGTCACTCGTGCCATCAAATGCCCAACAAGACCCCGTCAGCAGGAGACAAGCACAGCCTCCTCACATCATATAGAGACAAGCGTAGCCTACTCCCTTCATAACCCCGGTCACTCGTGCCATCAAATGCCCAACAAGACCCCGTCAGCAGGAGACAAGCACAGCCTCCTCACACCATATAGAGACAAGCGTAGCCTCCTCCCTTCATAACCCCGGTCACTCGTGCCATCAAATGCCCAACAAGACCCCGTCAGCAGGAGACAAGCACAGCCTCCTCACATCATATAGAGACAAGCGTAGCCTCCTCCCTTCATAACCCCGGTCACCCGTGCCATCAAATGCCCAACAAGACCCCGTCAGCAGGAGACAAGCGTAGCCTCCTCACATCATATAGAGACAAGCGTAGCCTCCTCCCTTCATAACCCCGGTCACTCGTGCCATCAAATGACCAACAAGACCCCGTCAGCAGGAGACAAGCATAGCCTCCTCACATCAGGACCGCGATTACGCGTGTCATCGAATCTACCACAGGACGCAGTCAGCAGGAGACAAGTGAAAGTCTCCATGCACAAAGACATCACTCAGAAGTACTGCACAAGCTCTTGCGCATCACATACCCCAACCGGCTTCAAAAAAAAACAATCGCATTCACGTAACCCGTACCGCAATGGCCTCTCTCTGTGGCAACTATCCTGGGGCTTGGCAGCCAGAGATGACCACTTTGGATATTTAAATATCTATGAAAATACAACATTGTATAAGGTGTAATCATTCATATTATCATACACAGAAATATATCATTAAAAATCTTTATTTGGAATTGGATTTACAGTATTTGTAAATTTTTCTGAAGGCAAAGTTTCAATTATTTCCCCCCCTTCATAAATACAAATATCACTATACTATTACCATCATATACACCACTGATTATCGTTTGAACCTCAAATTCATTGCTCCAATAATTCCTCTCAGTAGTTAAATTTTTAATCAACTTTCTCGACCATAAACTACGGTTGTTCAAGTATATAAATTGCATGAAGCACCTCTTCCGAAACGATGAGGAGAATTAACGATAAGAAGGTGTTAGGATCTGTTACATGTCTTTTCATTAAATGAGAATTGATATCAACTTTACAGATCATCCATCACATTTTTTTCATAACCTGATGACTGGGTTGTCAAGTAAGGTAATTCGTGGACTCTTTAGGTGAGATTAACAATGATTTAACAACAAAGACATGCATATGTTCGGTTCTCCAGTGCGTGTTATAACAATCCATTTTTACGCTTTATTTATTTTGAACGTCTTTTGACCACTCCCATTTTAATATGCAAAGCTACAGTTTCTCACTGCTTGAGAAACTAGTGTACGTCTGGCCAACCTTGCTTAGAATACTTAATAGAAAACCTGCTCTGCATATATTTCCACCACGCTTGAAAGTGTTTTGTCGCGGAATGTTGTCAAGGGTCAACATACCTATGTATGGTATTCGATAGCGGAACGGGCCTTATAACAACTCTCTCAACCGTCTCGAGGGTGGCCAAGCACACAGACATTTAAGGAATGTGAGGCGGAGTCTATAATTCTATGTAACGGCTAAATCACTTGTGTGCCAATTCGACATAAACAATCCAGGATGACACGCCCATAAGAAGTTAACAAACTGTAAGGCTGTTCCCTCATTGGAGAATTTCATTTTCACACATTAACGTAAGGCACCTCCCTTTTTGGAAGATTTTCAGTCATTGTGGTTAGATGGAAATTTGGACATCACTTCACGTTTGACGACAAGACGGGAGGTGAGCCCCTTAGAACAGCGAAGTCTGAGTCTGGTTAACACCTTTATACACTTGTCAAATATAAGTGTTTCATGTGTTTTTAACACTGCCATACACTTGCCAAATATATGTATTCCATAGGTTGTCACTATCAATATCCCCGTGTAATACTGTGCTAGACATATTATTCATTCCGTTATATTTTGCCGTTACGTATGTCTACAATTTGTGTTGTTCATATCTTTTACACGGTGTGTGGACTTGACTTTACTCCTACACAACTTAACGTTGTTCTCCTGTCTTCTCTTTTTATATTATTACAATCAGTATTCATTCTCGATTGAGATGTACCCTGTTCACTTATTATTGTTACAATAATCAAAATACTATGATAATATCTTGTCATCATTTAAACCTTGCACCACCTGTAAGTCAGTTAACGACAAACAACATATTAAAACCGTAACATGCGCTCCGGAGCGTGACTCCGTCCAAGCGACACTCAGAACCGGGCTGTAGATGGCATTGGTTCAGCGATGACGGTCAGCAGACCCGGTCACGTCTTGAACAGAGATAGGCAGCTCTGGTCGGGAACAGAGTTAGACAGCTCTGGTTAACCAGTATGGAAACCGTCGTCGCCAATATGCGTCCAAGGCGCTGGCTTCCACATGAAGAGGGAGGCTAAGCAACAATACACCCATACACACCGGATGCGGTCGCTAAATGTCCATGACCTTTTATGACCCACGCCCATTATCCACGCGCATGACCCATTATGACTCACGCCCATGACCATCTACGTGTACCTCCAGTATGTGCGTGACTCTCTAAGTCCCATCGGCGCCTGCCACGTGATGACCTAAGAACAGAGCCAATTACACCGACTGGATCATAAGGAAGGCAAGGAGTATAGAAGCAGTGTTAAGCTTGTCACCGTTTACCCGAACAGCGGCCGACTTGGCGCTGTTCACTCATGGGCGTTTCATCATTTGAGCCGATACGTGGAGGGTAGGAAAGCTGATTGTAAGGCATGCGTGTGTTGGACCGTGGCACTCTTATATAATGAAGGACTCTTGCATGGGACTGAAAAGGAGTCTTATAATAATGAAAATCAGATGTGATTATGTTGATTTAGATAAAAATATTTTATAAGACTTCATACATTTAAGATTTTTACCTGATTCCATGTTGTTGATGAATGCCTAAGAGTTATTTGACACAGAATAGTTCTATCGTTGTACAGTCAGTATAACTGAGCACCTCGCTATTACTTGCAGCAAGCCGGGCTCACTGTACATGTGTTCCTTAATTGTATGGCACTCTACATGTCTTCCTTAATTGTATGCATCACATCATTTTCAGTTTGTTTGATGCAATCAAATGGGTTGCTGAATCGTAAATGTTTCATACAGGGTGTGTTTAAGAATCGTCCTTTCAATATCTTCTAATTTGGTGGGACACGATTTTTTGCCTTCGAATTTCATTCTTCACTTGAAAACATTAATTGAGTTAGTTTAAAGTAATCGTCAATTCAGCCCAATTTAAATTAGAAATATAATGAAATATACGAAAGAAGTCACTCAGCATGTACATCCCTGATGTCAAAGATCTCTGAGAAATGCTGTTAGAACAAAGATTTACGTTGATATATTTTTTATAATTAAACCCCCCGATTGGTTATCGTAATTGGACCAGAAGGTGCGCTCAAGGTGCACCATCATTTTAGGTGGCGCACAGAGACCCCGACGACCAGCAGATACAGGTTCTGTCTTAGGATCATTTTCGCTGAATCTCAACTGCCAAAAAAATATTGTTCCCCAGTGGCAGGTGGTTCAGACAGTTTGACGTTATTTCAAATGCACTTACGAACATTCAAGCGCTGATGCACCAATAATAGGTGAAAATTTGCTTTTATACATAATCCAATACAATTTTCTAAAACTAATTGTAGTCCAATAACTTCATGATTATTCCATAATACTAAATCCAGGTTAGAAGCGCTTGCATGCAAGAGAAAGCGTATACACCTCATTCACAGATATTTAGCGCATATCGCGAGGTATACAAATAGCCAAATGTTCGACAGCGAGTTGTGTAACTACATGGAGGTGGAATTGACATCAGCCACATCGTCAAAGGGAGCATCGACCGGTATCACTGTTGACGGCCCTGTACAGAGTATCCTCACACATGTTTGAACGGGCTTCATCAACGGGCTTCATCAATAGCGTCCCACCACAGACAATAAGCTGCTCCAGAACGTTCATGCTCTTGGTACAGCCTTAATTAGGAATTCATCCATCAATTTGGGTCCGGTGGCTAGGAGTCAGCCCCAGCTAAGCCCTTTCATATAGAAGCAAATATTAACGATCCAGCCAGATACAGATGAAAGGGGGAATCTCCCAGAAGGAGAGTGACCGACGGCAAGCCGCACCACACACTCTTTTTATTCACTCATGCACCTACCGATACGTAGCCCTTAGCGCTAAAAGGTCCATCTAGTAGCCCACAACACACATTTCGTGTCAGAAATGAGGTCATAGATTATTGTCAGCAGTAAGGCCTGACAGTTTTCATAGGTTTACCCCTGCTGCGTCATAGTTGCGGGCCCTACTCCAACCAAAATCATATCAATGAGCAGCTTAGGCGGAGAAGCGCATCAGGGCCGCGTCGAAACTCATCCATCGACTATCATTCTCCACTTAGGACTATTCAGTGCACGCTCTCTCGATTCTTCCACACTGATGTCTTTTTTTCATATGACGTCTTCTTCATGACATCCACCTACCCAAACTTCGGACGCTTTCATCACCTTTTTCATGCAACTACCAACAGCCGACCTCACCACGTCTTCGAACCACTTCATGAAACTACCAACAGCCGACCTCACCATGTCTTCGAACCACTTCATGAAACTACCAACAGCCGTCCTCACCATGTCTTCGAACCACTTCATGAAACTACCAACAGCCGTCCTCACCACGTCTTCGAACCTCCTTAGCACGCGTGAATCTACTCTGTCCTCCAACTTCCTCACCACCCCCGTTCTAATTCGAACAACGTCATTATTGATTCTATCCCTCCGCCTCACTCCGGCCATCCGTCTCTCTCTTCCGCTCTCGATTCCACATCTTAGTCCCGTAGAGCATAATTCGTCAACGACCTCACACTACCCTTGCTTTGCTTCCCCACCATGGATCCTGCAGCTCATTACACTCATCAGTGCACAGCCCTTATCATCTTTCCTTCACTCTACATATCAACTCAGTTCCCAATGGTCCACGTAGTTTTCTCCACATGGGAGACCAGGAATTTAAAGCACAGAACTTCCTCCAATAATTTTTAAAACGTGACTAGTTGACTAACACCCACATTAACTTACTGTTTCCTGCTCTCACACATCCAACCAAACTCATATGCTAACCTACAAAACGTATCTTTCGAGTCTGCCACCAGTGCCGTGTCACCCGCAACTGCACTTGATGCAACTGACAACTCTATCCATTTGCTGTTAAGTACTCCAAACCTCGACCTTATCCATTTGTGTTCACTTCCATGACCACTCCATCCATGCAGGTGAGACATAACATCCCAGGAGACACAACGCATCCTTTTCTCAGTCCCAATGTCACTGGGAGCCAAGCACTCCCCTCGCTCCCTCCTCTGACAAACAGTGGGAGCCAAGCACTCCCCTCGCTCCCTTCTCTGACAAACAGTGGGAGCCAAGCACTCCCCTCGCTCCCTCCTCTGACAAACAGTGGGAGCCAAGCACTCCCCTCGCTCCCTCCTCTGACAAACAGTGGGAGCTAAGCACTCCCCTCGCTCCCTCCTCTGACAAACAGGCTCTGCTGCCAACATAGAAACTCTGGACCGCTTAACAAATCCCCGCCTACTTCACACAAACGTAACACCCTCCACAATGGCTGCCTGTCGAAGCCAGTTTTTCTCAGCCCTTATTCGCAATCATGGTCCAATTTTTCGTTCATATGGCAGCTATTCTTAGGCAAAACACTGAACGTCAATCCCAGTAGAGATTCAATTTGTATTTACCAATCCTTGGTCATTTCCCTGAGGGCCGTTCAATTCGGATGAGAGCAAACCCCCGTGCATGCGCCTCTTGGTGTGTTTTGTCTTGCCTCGTAACTCAAACTGAAGCAGAGGTATCCTGGCTAGTACTCACCGGACTCCTCGTCACTCTCTCTTGCTCTCGCACTCCGGGTTTGTCTCGGAGGCAGCCTGGCGTGACTCTCCTTGTTGTCCTCAGCTCTGTCCTCTGTGTCCCCAGTCCCCAGGTCCCTGCTTTCCCCCGTCCTCACATCCCTGCTGTCTCCTGTCCCTAAGTCCCTGCTGCCACCATCCCCCTCCTCCTCCAGGGCTACGTCCTGTCTCCGCCAGATGTCGACACTGGAGCTGCGGCCCCCTGGCCGGGGACTGCGACCCATGGCGCTGCTGAGCTGCGGGTAAAGGAGGCGCAAAAGAAGGTTTAACTCTATTCCCAAAGCATAGAACCTTTATGGTTTATTCCTAACTGATGACTTCTTCTTTGGTAGGTTTTTGGGACCTTTCATCTCTTTAAGCGTTCCTACAAAAAAATTGAGTGAAATAATTAAAGTTAGTGTCAATTTATAATTGGACTAATATTGTGATAGAATTATTAAGTTAATTATTATAATAAAAAAAATTACAAATGAAAATTTGTAAAAATATTGTCTAAGTTTTATTTCACAAACCCTTTTATGGTATTTTAGATCCTCACAACAACAATTACCCCATCGACTAGTCCGATACTAACCTTCATTCTGCTGTAGGTAATAATGTCAAGGAACAGGTGATTAATAACGAATGTTTCATATTAGGTTTCATATTAGTTTTATTAGTGCTCCTGCGTCTTAATGTGGTCTTTCCTTTTCTTTCATGATGCCGTGTGATCTAAATTTACGAGCGCAGAATCCGCGCCTCAGCACGGTCATGGTAGGTAGACATTTTGAGAACGTTTCAAATCTTATTTCAGCCTCTTATAGCCTTTTTTGAGCCACTAATATGAGGGCTCAGAGCCACTGACCTGTGAGTCAGAGTATTCCGTCTCAGAAAGCACAAGAGAGCCAAGACTAGGTGCCCTGAGGAGGAGTTCCTCGCTCAGCTCTAGGATGTGGATTTCAGGTTCAGGAGCCCTGGGGGGGAGGAAGGACTTCACCTTGACCACACCCTCTTGGTATGGCTTCACCTGCAACAAGGGAAAGGAGCTGGTTGAGCAGAGAAAGTTTTTTTTAAACCGTAACCGAAATAAGAATTTGACTCTTATCTGGTGACGTCTGATACCCACGCTACAACACTAACGACCTGTTGACCTGATGCTCCACTGAATAGATGAATGAAACAATTGGGTTGTAAATAGTAAGGCATCCAACAGCTGACTGACCCGGCACTGATATTATAATGGACTCAAACAAAACTGGTAAGCTATTGTGACGTCAGATCTAGAATATAAGGACAGTGTATAAACGTCAATGGTGAGTTTAGCAAAGTGTTGCCCTCTAAAATTATTTCGTCATATTGAGAGGCCGATGCGTTCCTCGAGCCCATTAATCGTAGCTGACTCACGAGCTCACTTGTTGACTCCCGAGGTACTGTGCTGACTTTCGAGCTCACTTGTTGACTCCCGAGTTTATGTGTTGACTCTCGAGATGCCGTGTTAATTTTCAAGCTGCCTTGTTGACTCACGAGCTGCCTTGTTGACTCACGAGCTGCCTTTCTGACTTAGGAGCTGCCTTGTTGATTTGTGTGCTGCTTAGTGGACTTTGTAGCTGCCTTGTTGACTCACGAGCTGCCTTGTTGATGTTCGAGCTGCCTTGTTGATGTTCGAGCTGCCTTGTGGATGTTCGAGCTGCCTTGTTGACTCCCAAGCTGCCTTGTTGACTCGCGAGCTGCCTTGTTGACTCACAAGCTGCTTTGTTGACTCACGAGCTACCTTGTTGACTCACAAACTGCCTTGTTGACTCACAAGCTGCCTTGTTGACTCACAAGCTGCCTTGTTGACTCACGAGCTGCCTTGTTGACTCACGAGCTGCCTTGTTGACTCACAAGCTGCTTTGTTGACTCACAAGCTGCCTTGTTGAATTTGGAGTTGCTTTGTTGATTTATGAGTTGACTTTGAAGCTGCCATGCTGACTCACGAGCTGCCTTGTTGACTCACGAGCTGCCTTGTTAACTCACAAACTGCCTTGTTGACTCACGAGCTGCCTTGTTGACTCACAAACTGCCTTTTTGACTCACGAGCTGCCTTGTTGACTCACGAGCTGCCTTGTTGACTCACAAGCTGCTTTGTTGACTCACGAGCTGCCTTGTTGACACACAAGCTGCTTTGTTGACTCACGAGCTGCCTTGTTGACTCACAAGCTGCTTTGTTGACTCACGAGCTGCCTTGTTGACTCACAAACTGCCTTGTTGACTCGCGAGCTGCCTTGTTGACTCACGAGCTGCCTTGTTGACTCACAAACTGCCTTGTTGACTCACGAGCTGCCTTGTTGACTCACAAACTGCCTTGTTGACTCACGAGCTGCCTTGTTGACTCAAAAGCTGCTTTGTTGACTCACGAGCTGCCTTGTTGACTCACAAACTGCCTTGTTGACTCACGAGCTGCCTTGTTGACTCACAAACTGCTTTGTTGACTCACGAGCTCCTATGTTGACTCACAAGCTGCTTTGTTGACTCACGAGCTGCCTTGTTTTATCAAATGTGTTCAGATTGCCTACATTTAATGTAATGTTGACCCACCTGAGTGAAGTTCCTCCCGACACTCTTAATGAAGACGAAGTGGTGCAGCATCTCCTCTTCCGGCAGCTGGTCCGCCAGCACGCCCCTCAGTTCCGTCAGCGACAGCTCCGGTGACACCCTCACAAAGCCTGCAGACACCGTTTCCTCCACCACGTGGTTCTTGGCCAGACGACGGTAAGGGATCCATTTATCGTGAGGCACGATGTAAATGTGGACCTCCGTCAGCTGTGAATTAAATGGGTTAAGAAGATGAAATTAGGGTTTACATTTTTACTCAATTTAATGTGATATGCTAGGCATCTGTGCAGCTGAATAGACAGATATGTTTTGAAGATGACATCCAGTGTTGTTGCTCTTCATTCAGTTTATTGTGGAGTGCTGACCATGCTGCTGGGCATGAGGGCAGGTTCATATCGTTCACTGAGAAGTACAGTCGTCAGAAGGGCGATCATCACAGGTTACTCTTCAAGCAAGGTACACTCTCCGCAATAAATGAGCGGGCACGATCACGCAACAATGAAGAGAATAGGTTGGAGGAGCCTGCCATGCGTTAATAGGAGGAGCGGGGCTCAGTTCATACATTGATTATGCAAACAATTGAAGCAACTACAGTTTTGTGTGGTACGTTTTCAGTCGAAGATACTTTTGAGCCTGTCTATCTGAAGCAATGCTCTAAGTTTAGGGTTCTAAAGCATTCTTATTCTATACCAGCCCTAAAACAGAGATGGGCGAGCGGACGCATGATTGGGTTCTGGTCATAATGCTCGTCCATGCATACTTCACCCACAATGCATGTCCAGGTTAGCAACAAACACAAGAGATGCTCACTGAAATATATCTTGTGCCTTGACCGTATCATACAAATGAGCCTATGAATATATATTCTTGAGGCTAGTCTAAGTAATTCATCTTTTGGCGGGACGTGACGGTCATCAATTCGTCGGTGGCAGAGGAAGCCACCGACCCGCGATGTTGATCTGAGATTGTCATAATTTCATTTCTCGTTAAACCAATGCTGACCGGTGTCATTGCTGGACACCGTTTTGCAACGAGTAGGTACCAATGACGAACACCTTTTTAACCATGCTAGTGCAAGTGACAGGCAATATTTTAACCGTAAGGGTGTCAGTGCCGGACACCTTGTTTTAACGAATGTACTGGTGAGCGTGCTATAGCTGGGAGCTATTAGCAGCGATTCTGGTAGAATTTATCGAGTTGTGACTTGAACGTCTCGATGGTAGCGCTGCTCGCAACTTTCGCTGCAAGTTTGATCCATTCCTCGATAAACCTACACGTGAAGAAATTGCGCGTGATATCGAGTGTAAAACGTGTGCCAACGATTTTGTACCCATTATTCCTGGTCACTCCGTTTGTATTTAGAGTGACAAGGCTCGCTCGGTCGACGCTTTTATTACCCCTAAGTATCCTCCACACTTCGATCATGTTATTCTGACTCGACGCATCTCAAGCGAATAAAGGTCGAATTCACGTAGTATGTCTTCGTACGATTTATTGCGCAGCGAAGAAATACGCTTCGTAGCTCTTTGCTGAACCTTCTGTCATTTAATAATGTCTTTTCTAAGGCAAGGAGTCCAGAATTTGAAGGTATACTAAAGATTAGGTCTAACAAATGTCTAATTAGATACGTGTAACCTGCTCTTGAATGAGATAGTGCGAGATATCATGCTTAACATTGTATTGCCAATTTTGACATCATCGTTACATTGCTTGCTGCTTTTTAAGTTGTTACCAAGGATGACACCGAGATCACTCTCATCGGTGACAGGAATCAGTTTCTTTCCGGTATTGAATATTTGTGTTTAGGGTTACGATGAACATTGTGCATAGCTTTATATTTGTCGACATTGCAATTCATTTGCCACTTTCTGACCGATCCACAATTTTGTTCAAGTCTAATTAGATTTTCTCACACTCAGGTTTGGTTTTCACATTTGCCCCTCCTTGCTTAGTGTCGTCTGCAAACGTGCTAATAATCGAGAGTGCGCGGCTATTGAGGTCGTTTATATTTATTATGAAGAGAACTGGACCAAACACGGATCCTTGAGGCACGCCGCTGGTAAATTTACCCTAATCGGAGAATGCTACGTCGAGTACGACTTGCTGTCGCATTTTATCCAGTTATTGAAACCTCCTCGAGTACCGATACTGTGCGATTGTGAGGGACTTTAACGATAACCTTTTAGAAGTAATAGTAAATGATGTCGATCGGACATTTCGTGTCATGAATTTCGATTATATTCTTAACAAAAGCAGTAGATTCGTAAGACAGGAGCGATTGTGTCTGAGGCGATGCTGAGAGTCACCTATAAATTTTCCATCAGTGTGCTAAAGACTCAGGTGTGACTAAAACGATCATTGCGGGACACTTTTTGTCCCCATTTTTAGAAATTGGAGTAACGTTGGCCTCTTCCCATTGAGATGGGCAGGGGCCATTTGTGACAGATTGGGTAGAAACGTTTGATAGATGTTTGCGATGTTTTCGATGTTGTTCCTAGTCTCTTTCAGTATTATGGGATGAACTAGGTCTGGACCGGGAGATTATGTGACGCTTAGCTTGTCGATATATTTAATAACTTCGGCAGGGGAGAGGTTCACAGTGCTGAGGACTTCAATTCGTATTTAAGCTCTGATACCCCGAGGATTCTCTACCGTAAATACAGAAAAAAAAGTATTGGTTATGTAACACACATATTGTCGTGTCGTCCGTTTCTAGCTCATTTGGATTGTTCTCAGGAGTATCAATTACAGACATTGATTTTTTTGCCTCGAAGTGTAACTAAAAATTTGTTTCGGATTAGGTTTGGCGTTGGCCGCAAATTCATTTTGGTAATCTTTCTTCTTACGTTTCAGGGCCATCTTCAGAACACTTATGCTAATTTTGCACTATTTTTTTTGTTGCAGCGTCGTTATGTGCGTTTCTGTTCAATCGAGTACTTTGCTTTCTTTTGCGACTGAAGGTGCCTCAGTTCTCGTGTCCAGTACTTAGGCTGATTGACTGCTGCTCGCTTGTTTTTGCGCAGGATATGCTCCTCATGTTCAATATTTTAAAATTGCAGTCAAAAAATTGTTTAACGATTGATTAACATCTTGTCCGAGGGTTATATTTACTGACGTCATTGACTCTCTTAGGCCATCAAAGTTAGCTAACCTAAAGTTAGAGATTTTTTCGCTGTTTATTGACGTTTTCAACTCGAGCTCTATCACAAAACGTAATCAGTTATGGTCACTAGTTCCGAGTGGTTCGCCCACCTTGACGTCCGTGACATGGGAGTAGCTCGCACTGAACAAAAGATTGCAGGTGTATTCACCATTTGGATCATCAACTTATCATCAGCAAAATCAATCATGCGTTGGCCAGTGGCAGTGCATTCGTCTGTTTTCTAATCAATGTCAGGAATATTGAAGTCTCCAAAGACTATACTGTTTTGTGTTGTGACAAGATTAAGAGGGTGTAGTAAAGATCGATATCATCTGTACTAATGCTCGTGTGGGGATGATAAACAAGTGTGATCTGACACTTGAATTGATACTATGTCCCGTCTGCTGCTTGGAATAAAAACCTTTATTATTTGTTGAGTATTTTTTACGAGGGACAAAACTCCTGTCTCCACCCTCACGGTCATGTCAATTTTCGTGAAATAACAGCAACCCGTGAGAGGGAATTAGCCTGGATACCTCCTGGTGCTCGATTGCATTACCGATTCTGTGATTGCTCATAAGTGAATCTGTTTATTCGTTGCAAGGATTGAGAGACTGAAATTCGTAGATCTTATCTCGAAGACTCCTAGCGTTTACGTAGAAGCATTTCAGAGTATCTCGGCTTTGTTTCTTGCCAGAAAAATTTGGCCTCGGTCAGGAGCTGCTGTGAGACTTTGATGAGCTTTTGCTGATTGTGTATATACTGTATCCCGTCCCTCACCTCACCTGCCCAATGCCTATAAACTGTATCTTTCCCAGCTCCTAGGTACTATATCCTGCCCAACACCTAGATACGATATCCTGCCCATCACCCAGATACTGTATTCTGCCCAACACTGGTTAGTCGATGCATTCAACCATTAGGGATAACTCATTCACTTCCTTGTCCCCCCATCCGACTTGTTCATTGATTGCTATTGATGGTGTCGAATACTTTACGGGGGATTTCAAGCTATGTTAGTTTACTCTTGTAGACGAGCGATGGACGGTAACATTCAACAATACACGCGCTTATTCCTTGTAAGTGTACGACTCTATAGAATGAAATAATAATGTGTTCCATAATCCCAGTTAGAATTTCTGCGTGAATGTACTCGTGACACTATCTGTCTTGGAGGTGGCCGCATGTAAAGGTGCGGTGCCTCGTGTTACAAACAGACACGGGCGCTGCGTCATCGGTACGCTGACCATAACCGCGGACTTGTAAACAATATACCTCTAGCCAAATATTAGGTAGACATTTCCAAACATAGTGGTGGATGAAAGTGCTTTAACCGGAAATATACAAGGAAAACGAATCGGTATATAATGCAAAACAGATGTGGTCACGATGACAGTGAACATCCTTAAGCCAAATGGCAAGGATTAATCAAAAAGGACTATTTTATCTTCTGTACTGTAGATACAGTTCGTGATTTGCCCCTACCTACAATGCCTTGCAAAAAAATATATTTAACGCACATAAAACCTGAAATCAACTTATAGAATGTTTTTGTTTAAGCTAAACTGTCATTATTTGATATGATAGGTAACTTGCACGGTGTAATAATGTTAAATATGTGTTCGGTGTGACAAAAACATTATTCCTTGTTTTTCTAAGTTGTGAAAGGTATGATTGAGATGTGAATGGTATGATTGAGATATGAACGGCATGATTGAGATGTGAACGAGATGATTGAGATGTGAACGGCATGATTGAGATGTGAACGGTATGATTGAGATGTGAACGGCATGTTTGAGATGTGAACGGCATGATTGAGATGTGAACGGCATGATTGAGATGTGAACGGCATGATTGAGATGTGAACG
>SDVV010013104.1:4530-15219 GCA_016164225.1 Gammarus roeselii | reverse complement strand
ATACTATCCAATGCTTTAGCATAACATGAACAATATTTCTCAACACTACATTTACTGTCCATATAGCCAAGTTTGAAAGCTTTTATTCAAAATATATTTAGATTAATTGAAAACATGAATTTGACTACAGTAGCTTATAGCCACTATAATAATAAAGCATATGGCTTGAACAAATACAAAGCTGCTTGACTGCATCACAGTTTACAGACTTCTCTGTAATTATTCAGTACTCTTTTAGGAAATCTGGTTCAGGTTGCATCATACCTCGTGTTGGTAATGCGAGCCAAATCCTTTTATGTAAAGTTTAGCTTGGTCCGAACGTGTGGAACCAGTCCTGGGATGTCAGGCTAGAATGTTGACCACAGCTAAGTCTTTTATCATGGTCTCAAATAAAAATCCAATGATTTCATATATCATTTAACAAGGCACAACTTTACTTCATCTGAAATCTATAAACAGAATTAGAAGAACAATGTTGAGCGGGATTCCTTTGAATCCCCGTCTCAATATCACCACCAAATTTGACTACAATCCATTGAAAACTAACACACAGCATCAAAGTTAGCAGAACATTGATTTTTCCGAACTAAAATTGTGATGGATGTGAAAAACACACCTTCACTTTGCAGATTTTTCATAAATTCTGTGCACATATCAAATTACTATAAGTAGCTGATAGATACTTGGTAGCTAAGACCTGCTCTTTCTTGTCCTGCAGTCAAATAGTAACATTTCTGAAATTTTGATGTCTAAAAGAAGGGTGCAGGGAGTTAGCCCGGGTTGTCATCCGTGTGGAATCACCCCGGTCAAGGCCATATTTATATTTTTTATGAGGTCTTAGTAAAATGAGGCTTATATTTAAAATAAATAACAGATGCCTTTTAAATTGCACTTCTCATTTTATGGGTGACAAGGTTTGTTGGGAAACAAAATTTCCTTGCAACTTGTTGCATGATGTCAGAGCGTCAGCGCCCAATTGTTCCAACAAGTTTTTTGACTGGTGATATTTCCCAGCAAGTTCTGGATTTGTGGTTGTTAATGTTAATTTTGTCTCCTCATCCCAAACTTTTCTCCCAATAACTAAAACTTGTTTAACCAATTTTGTATTATATAACTATCAATATTTAAACTAGTGTTTAACTGTATCCAAGAAGTGCCTTGTTATTCACTTCATGTTCCCTGCTTCTAGATCTACAAATTTGTTGAGACATAAGTTTAAAAGCTTATTTGGGTAGCTACAATTTCATTGAAATAAGGGTACTATTGTGTAGCTACCTCATTGCTAACCCATCAAAGATTTATATATGTCTTCAGCTTGTATGGTAAGACATTGTTTTACACATTGCCACCTTTTTTTTTAATAAAAAGGTGAGCATCATGGAATATTTTGATAGGTTTCAGGCCTAATTTCAAAATTATGATTGTCCCTTCTAGAGCTCTCACAAGGATTATCTCCATCTGCAATCAAGAAGTTAGTGACATGCACTACATCATCTGATTGCTCCTATAAAGTACTACCTTACTGAAGATGAGACATTCTGGCTGGTTTCTTGAATAGTGTGAGCTTAGCCCATGATACTTCTGGACAAATAATGCTACTGGAAATAAAATGTGAAAGAATAGTTGCTTTGTGATGTTTCTTACCTTTGTTTCTTACCTTTGCTGTCATTCAGTAAACTGCAATGCCTTGACATAGCCAGAAAAGCTTTGTTTTACTAATCCTGCATCCCCTTCAGTTTTTGGGCTAACATAAGATGCAATAAATTCATCACAAGAAGGGTGTTACAAATATTTTTCAGTCATTCCAAATTAGGATAATGCAAGTTATGAAGCAATTTTTGAAAAATCTGCTAACATTCTTATAACAATCCTACAGTGTCTCTTGTCTTCACTAGTTTCTGAAAATGCTATCACAACTGCCCTTAATCAATATCGATGATACTAATGGGATGTTACTCTTTTTTTTGGAGTTCATTTTTAATGAGAGGCAGTTATCCAATAGCTAAAACCCAATACCCAACTGCATCCACTTCTAATTCATGACATTTTTCTCATGCCTTTGATGTTGAATTTTATAGAGTAGAGGGAGCTGCACATGACACCTTCTATAACATGATGCCCCATTTTAATTGTGCCAGAGACCTTTTCCACGTCAGCTGCAGTACAAATTAGAATGTGGATGGTGTAGAAGTTAGAGGAAAGAGTAGATTCTTGTTTACTGATAGGATATTGGGGACAGGGTGAGGATGGACGATGGGAGATTGGTGAAAAGGGAGAGGAAGGCAAAGGTGAGTGTGCATAGGCCTAGAAGAAGATCGAATTTGGGTGGATGGATAGCGTGAAGCGGGCATTAGGAAAGAGAGACATAAGTGTGGAAGTGGCAAGAAATCATGCAAAGGATATTCCTGAGTAGAGTATGGTTGTGAATGGATGAGTTTGACACTGTCTTCATGTGGTTTCCTGTCTGTGGCATCTTGTTGAGAAATGGGATTGTCGTGGGTGGGAGGAGGACTAGTTACTATGACGCAACAGGGATCAACCAGTTTTAATGTTGGGCCTAGCCTAGTCAATGACACTGACCTTGGACCGCACTCCTGATCTGGAATTTGTGTTGCGGGGTATCCCGGATGAAACTTGAGTGCAAATGGGCTTAGTTTGTGTGAGTCTTAATGCATGAGTGGAATGTGAGGTGAGCGGCCACACCCCTTTTTGAAGATTCAGCCTAGTGCCTGTATCTGTGTATCTGTAGCATACTGAGACTGAGTGCAGAATGCACATGAGAAGTGAGTCAAGTAACCCTAGACACTAATAAAATTAAATCTATTTCATCTGGTTGCAGCATATAGACATCCTGCAGTACACAGAGGCTGAATACAGTGAACACCTGTGTAGCGAATCGTGGAGTCGCGCCGAGACGGATGCGCTGATGCAGTTGTGTCGCCAGTTTGACTTGCGATGGCCCATCATTCATGATCGGTGGCCACGGCGGGAGGTGGCAACAGCAGGGGGCACTGGGGGCGTGGGTGCGGCGACGCGATCTATCGAGGACATTAAGGAGAGATATTACCAGATTACCAATATACTGAAGAAGGTATGTCTGCTATACTACTGATTGTTAGGATAAACTACTGAAGCATTGCTTCTATAATCTGATAATTTTAATGATCAATCATGCTTAAATCATACCTGTTTGCCCTATGTGTCAACTATTAAAACTTGGTATGATATCAAATTGAAACACTCATTACTACTTACTTGGATATATTGAATATATTTTTTGGGGGCTGTTCAGTGGCTAACAGAATAGCTACCACCTGACCCACAGCTGTGTTGGTTCTTGTTTCTGGTCTAGTTACATCATTTGCATGTTGCTGTCCCCAGAGTATCTGCTAATATATGGTTTATTAAAACCACAGCAGAAGTACTTACCTATCAAATTGATTTTTGAACCTAAGGATATTTGAGGTGGTGGACAAATGAAGCACTTGTTTGATTTCTTGCATCTACAGAGGTATTCTATCACAAAAGTAGAGTTTTGTGGGTGAATCTGTTTTAGCAAAATTCATAAAACACCCCTCCCAAATCATAAGCAAAGCCCTTCTTGAAGTCATCAAGGGTATTGCATTAAACCACATGTGAGAGCAGTTGGCTCAAACCTGGATGCAGCAAGAATAAAAAAATGGCGTGCGCTCATAGCCCATTAGACTGCAAGGAATCACCAGCTTCAAAGAATGACCACATATGCCAATATCTGGAACTCTCTCTAATAATAAAAATAGAACAAAAAAAATAACAAAACTTAAAAAACAAAGAAGAGGCTATGGAACCTCTATAAATAATGCCTCCTTTCAGAAGTGGTTGTAAGAGACCAAGACTTCTAGAGACTTTTAGAGACTTGGGGCGCCTGGGAAGCGCATGAATGGACGAGTACTATCATCCCGGTACTCGGTCCTGTACGCGTAATGTCTAGTATCAACCCTCTGCAAAGGAACTAGTGAAAATGTCGCGCCCCAGTGACTTGCATTCCCTTGATTGGAAAATCCTTAAACAAGTGACCAATGCGATCGTAAGATCTACAGTCACCCGCGTTTGAAGTGAGTTCTCTGTTGGGAGCAAAATCCACGATTCGAGTTGCCCGACCTCTGGAGAGATCTTTTCGGCCGGTGGTGGTGCTAGGGTCCATGAACCTGGGTCACTGAAGGCAAACAAGGATGAAAACTCCCAAGCAGAGGGATGACGCAGTGAGAGAACTGGGGACCCTTTCAGGAGGCCCCCGCTTCCGGGCCTCCATTAAACAAACCCTTTTGAACAAAAATATGGTGACGACGATACGAATGAACAATAAAGAGCAACAAAAAAGTCCAGCACCAAGTTCAACGCACCAAAAAGAAAGCAAGATGCCAGCAAAGCCAGCGAATAAAGCCTAAATGGAAGCAAAATAAACAGGGAGAGGCAAGGCACAGAAACCGCCTAAAGAGGATAGCAACACCAGCACCTTGTACGCCTCAGACACTATCACACAATCTAGTCTCAGGATCAGGAATACTCTAACAACAGCAACAACAGTTAGAGTGGAGGCAAAAACGCCAACCCCTCAAAAGCAGTCCGGCCCAGTCAAAACAAAGCATCAATGCTTTGTTTGTGGCACGTAGAAATGGTGCACGGACTTCAAAGAGGCATGTTACGCAAAGCTGGGAGCAAGAAGCACATGCCGCTTCTGCATGTGTGAAATGCAGAACGAAAAGCTGAAAGAGGAAAACCAGAACCTTGAACAGGAACTGCAAAACCTCAAAGCCACCCTGCGAAGCGCTCCCAGAGCACCACAGCAACAGAGACAAAGCTCAGGGAATTAGAAAGGCAGGTGAAGGAACTCCGGAACAACCTCACAAAGCTGCAGGTGGTAAAAGCAGCAAAGGTTCCCCCCGCAGTAGAGAGGATCCCTCCCATAGTAGCGGAGGACCCTCAAACACCAAGCAGGGACACCAGCCTCAACAACAACAACAGCCTCAACAACAACACTAACAGCCGAAACAGGTCCCAGGCTGGCCCTCTCAGGAGGAGGAGAAGGGAAACAGAAGCCATGCTCGAGGGAGCCCGCAAAAGCTAACCACTAGCGGCGGAGCACCCAACAGTTAAAGAGGAGGGGAAGCGGCTAAATGGCAACAAAGCCAAAACCGCAGAGCAACTCCAGCAAAACTGAAACACCAGCGACCTACCCGGTGGGACTACCGGGGATACCTGACTTGCGGAGAAAGCCCCAGACCCCAACACAGAGGACACGGAGGCCACCAACAGAAAAAAAAGGAGGCCCCCGACCTCAACCAAACGAGCAAAGCTAGGCCACCCCTGGTGGAACTACACCACTTCTACCCTCAGAGACCGAGGAAACCAGAAGAGAAACTGGAAAAACACTACTGGCTTCACTTTGGTCTCTAAAAGATCAAGGGCTCAGCCGGCTGCAAGCCCAGAATTGCGCCTGCCAACCCAAAACAGGTACAGAACTATAGATGAGCCAGATACCCAAGCAACCAGTGCCCAGGAGAAGAAAGAGTAAAAAAAACACAACAGCCGCAACGAGCTGACCAACAACCTTGTTGGAGTCTTGCTAGTGGGAGGACTTGGAAACTACTTCACCAAGCAAAATCCCCTGAACCGGATTGCGAAAGCGATCCCAGGGGCTAACCTCACCCGAGCAAGAGCGGCAGTGTCAAGCACGACCACCGACAAACGCAGCTCGATTATTGTATTAGCAGGAGGAAACGACATCTTCCTGCGAAGGAGGCGAACCGGCCTCACCGAACCCTTCATGGCCAACTCCAAGGCCCTAATTAATACAGTAAAAGAGAAGAGCACCAAAAGCATCATCATCGGCCTTGTCCCCCGCCTCAGAATCTCAAATGAGGCGCACAGCAAAGCCACCGCCCTGAACAGAAGGGTGAAGGCACTGTGCAACACAGAAGGGGTGAGATTCATCGACCCTTGGAGCGACTTCGTGAACATGAGGGCGCTCTACAGGAAGGATGGAGTCCACCTCAACGCGGCAGGATCACGCCAACTGGCTGACCTGATGAACACGAGGCTCTATAAAGACCTCGGGCAACCCGCTAAACGAGGAGGCCCACAAACACCTGCACCCCCCCCCGCCACGCTCACATCCTAGCGATCCTAGCGATGGAGCAACTCCCTCAACAGACCCACACACAGAAGGTAGCGGGCGGAGGAAGAGAAGGAGGAAAAGGAAGAGGAAGAAACCTTCTCCCGCCCTGACAGATCCACCGACTCCTCGGACACGGAGACCGTGTCCAAGACCCCCCCCCCCAGCACAAAAACTGGAAACAAAGCGCCTCCAAGGAACTCTGTGGGGGTCCTCGACAACACCGTACTTGCCAGACCTGGGCACGACATCAGCTCCAGCTCCACGAGTTCAGGCGAAGGTAGTAAACACACCAATGGAAGACACCACCACCAGCTCAGACACCTACACTGAAACCCCCGACGGCGAAACGATAATCCATCTGCAGCAGGCGATTATAGAAGAAACCGTCCCTGCGGAGGGAGCCATTGACGACGGGGACAGGGCAAACCAACCTGACCCAGCGAACTGCAACGGCGCTGAATCGAGCGACCGCGGGACCGAAGCTGGCGCGCGTGGCAACCGCAGAGAAGACTCCGAGACTGACAGTGACAGTCGGAGTGATGACGATGGAAACGACCCGGACCCTCGACCTCCCCCATCACCCCCAGGAGAGGTGAACAGCCACCACCACCACATCCGGGAAACGAGAACGCATTCGAAGAGCCGTGAACAACATAGGTGGCCTCCGGATGCTACTTCTGAATGCTAGATCAATCAGGAACAAGCTAGCGGAATTTTGCTGCCTTGTTGCTTCTGAGATGCCTGACATAATAGGCATCACGGAAACCTGGATCCAGACAGAAGGAAACGATTTCGAAGGCGGGTTCGAACTTGAAGGGTATAACCTTTTCCAAAGAGACCGTCAGGCCAGACGGGGAGGAGGTGTCGCAAACTATGTGCGAAACCACCTCCGAAACCACCTCAGAACGGCAGACGTAGAGGGGAACAGATTAGTCGACTTCGCCAATGACAACTTTCTGGAACAACTGGTTGACAAACCCACCAGGGGAAACAGTAAACTGGTTACCCAGGTTACTGTAGGTGAACCCCTGGGCACCAGCGACCATAATATGGTCAGGTGCGTCATCCGCGTGCCAACAAACCGAGCAATCCCCAACGCTAAACGAAGGCTCAACTTCTGAAGAGCGGACTTCGTTAAGTTCAAAAGGGAGCTCGGTAATCTCCAACCCACTAGGTTGGAATCAATTGAAGCATCCTGGACGGATTTCAAAACCAAATTCCTGGTCGTCCAGGAAGGCTGCATCCCAACCAAGGAAGTGCGAGCCGACCAAAAGCCACATCCTAGGTGGTTTAACAGAGAAATCCAAGCAGCCATGTCCACGAAAGACCGTGCATACAGGCGCTGGAAACAAAACCCTTCGGACCGATTGCGGAACGAGCACAGGGAACAATGTAGAGTGGTAAAGAGGCTAATCAGAGTAGCCCAACACAATGAAGAACGCCGAGTTGCAGCTACCTGCAAACGCAACCTGAAAGAGTTCTTAAGCTACGTAAACAGCAGGAAACCCATCAAAGCTTTCATCGGCCCACTTACCACGGACCAAGGAACTCTGACAACTACAAATGCGGAGATTGCAGAGGTACTTAACCAGTACTTTGTTAGCGTGTTCACCGAAGAGAGTGAAGATGCAATCCCGGAACCCTCCATTAGGTACCGGGGGATGCAACCTTTGGAGGACATCCAATGCACAACCGCAGAGATAGTAGGGAAAATAAAGAAACTGAAGGCGAACAAATCTGCAGGCTCCGACGGGTTCCTCCCGAGAGTAATAAAGGCTGTCTCGGACAAAATTGCCCCCCATCTCCTGGTGGTATTTAACCAATCACTGGAAGAAGGAGCGGATCCCGAGGACATGAAGATAACCGACGTCACCCCTATCCACGAGAAGGGGCCGAAAAATCTCCCGGGAAAATACAGGCCCATCAGCCTCACATCAGTCGTGGTCAAAATGTTGGAGTCCATTATTGCAGACCAAATCGTCAACCATCTGGAGACGACCAATCTCCTAGGCAACAGTCAGCACAGTTTCCGATGTAAGAGATCATGCCTGACCAACCTGTTGAAATTCTTCCACCACATGATCTCCATCTACGACGACTTGAGGGCCATCGATATCCTGTACCTCGACTTCAAGAAGGCATTTGATAAGGTCCCTCACAAAAGACTCCTCACCAAGCTAAGAGCTCTTGGAGTTGTGGGAAGAATCTGGAAATGGACAGAGCACTGGCTCTCAGATAGAAGGCAGAGAGTGGTGATCAACGGTGAAAGCTCACCGTGGGCCCCGGTTAGAAGCGGGGTCTCCCAAGGATCAGTCCTAGGCCCACTCCTGTTCCTTATTTACATAAATGACCCAGACGCAAGCCTCGTCAGCAAAATATCAAAATTTGCTAACGACACCAAACTAGGAGCAAACGCCGCAAACCCCACAGCTGTCGAGTACCTACCTGCAGCAGGATCTTGACAGAATCGGGGAATGGTCCGAGGCATGGCAGATGCCTTTCAACACGGACAAGTGCACAGTTATGCACATCGGCAGAACAAACGGATCGGCGAACTACTCCCTACTGGGCAGCCAGATCCCGACCACCAACCTAGAAAAAAAACTAGGAGTGTACATTAGCGCTGACCTGAAATTCTCCAGGCAGTGCGCTGAAGTTGAGAAGAGAGCCAACAAAGTCCTCGGATACATCGGAATGCAATTCAGGTACAGGAACAAGGAGATAATCCTAACCCTGTTCAATACCCTAGTTAGACCACTATTGGAATATGCCGTCCAATTCTGGTCCCCCACCCTGATCCAAGACCCTGAAGCAATGACGGAGGGAAGAGCAACCCCGGTGCAGCGCACAGGGGTCAAACGGGGAACTCCCTGTGCTACCCCAAAAAGTCAGCATCCAAAGCTACGACCACCACACCAGCCCCACACAACACATCGGATAGAACGGGTTAAGCAGTATGCCGACCCGAGAGTAGCTGGCCACCTGCCCGTGGTGAGAGAGGCTAAGCTGTATCGCCCCACGATACAGTGAACCAAGCGCCAGCGCAGTGCGACAGGAGAGAGCCCTGCCCTAACATACCGGTCTCAGGTTGGGCAGGGACAGCCTATATAAAGGCCTTCCGCTACACTACTCCCCACCCGTTCAACATCAGGGTGGGGGGGGGAAATGAGGTCCCACGATGGTTACAAAACCAAGGGGATGCTCTGCAGCACACAAAAGCCTTTTTGGGGCCTGTGTGACTGGAGAGAGTTACACACGGGAGTCCCCTCTGGAGGGACTCCAGGAGGTTCACTTCAATGCAAATTGAAGGATGGGCAGAGATTGCCTCTTTGGATCTCTAGTTCCTTGTGACTCCTCGTGACTCTCAAACAGAGCACATAAAACTGTATACACAGAACATTGAAAAACCTATCACTTCACCAGATTCAAACATAGCAACCCTGCCCTGACTGAAAACAACTGCAAAGTCCTGAGCCCCTCACTTTAGACCACTTCACCAAGCCCATAAATTTTAATGGTCCATCACCTCTGAACAGACTCCAGCAGTCTCAGATCACCCAAATATCCCATGTTAGATGCACATGAACAGAAGTCCAAAATGGGTTTTATGAGTAATAAGCAAAGACCCCATGAAAATAGAATTCCTATTGACAGTAAAACAATGTAGACTGGTCGCTATAGTGAAAGCCTTTCGGAAAACACTTCACATGAAGATGAAATTCCAGCCTTGAGTCAAGAAGCACTCCCAAACTTTCAAGAGTCCTTTGATGAAGTCCCTCACAAACCCTTAGTTTGTAAATTGCACAGCATCAGCATTCAAGGTGAGCTAAATAACTGGATTAAATGGTGGCTCAAAGACAAACAGCAGCAAGTTGTACTTGACGGAGCTTCTTCCAATTGGGGTTAAGTTACAAGAGGTGTGCCTCAAGGATTCATGTTAGATCCAGTTTTTATCATAATATACAAATCAATCTTGATAGCAATGTACTCTTGAACATTAGATAGTTGGCAGATGATACTAGGCTAGGAGGAAAAGTTCAAACCAAACTTGAGTGTGAGCTGATAGGTCAAAAAAATGGCAGATGAAATTCAATGTCTACCATTTCAATTCAATGTTGCTCATTGAACATCATAACCCATAGCACTAGCTAATATTCAATGTCCAGAAATAAACTGATTCCTGTCATCAAAGAGAGAGATGTAGGTGTCATAATTAGTAACAACTAGAAAAAAACAATTTTACAATGATGCCAAAGAAGGAAATAAAATGTTGGGCATGATATCATGCACAATCTTGTACAAGACCAGAAACAGTATTCTCAAGTTATATATGCATTTGTAAGACTGCGCCTTAAGTATTCCATCCAATTCTGGTCGTCTTACCTTAGAAAAGTTATTAAAGTAGAGAAAGTTCAATGTAGATCTCTTACCTTTGTCTTACCTTCGCAGCCCCCTCCAGCAGGTCCACATCAAGTGGGGAGCAGCAGTGCCGGGGGAGGCTAGCACAGCCATGCGCGCCAGTATGCTGTTGA
>SDVV010013103.1:0-15220 GCA_016164225.1 Gammarus roeselii | reverse complement strand
AGATTGCTGCGTTTGGTATACGTGAAAACGTGAAAACTTGCTTTCTATTCATTAACGCAAGTTTGAGCTGTAATATTTCCAACTGGGTATCAGTACATATCTCAACTCGGACAAATTAACAGTTAAAATGTATCTGAGTCAGTTACAGAATACACTTTCCCGAGGTATATAGAACTCCATACAGCGCAATTAAGTGATGATTTATAGAGATGGGTGGCTCGTTATGTATGGCGTATAGTTGTGTATTTATTGTCGACCTTCAGTATATAGAGAATGCATGTGTTATTGATACATACGAATAAAAATACCCGGTGTGGCAGCCATCTGCTCATATCTTGCAATTATGTCTAGTATTGTGATCTTCTGCCTGTATCCAGAAAATGTTTGGCTAATTAGGCGTGGCCATCTGTTTTCTTGATCGTTATGAGTTTATTGATTTGCTAGTTCGTGTGGAAAGGGGTCTGTTCAGTAGAAAATTACTAGAGATGTATGATTTATCAACAAATTTGTACTAATTTTTATATTCTACATGTTTTTATTTTATAAGTACTTCTCTTTTATTATTGTAGGTCAATGTTATATATCACTCGCACATACTGCCGGCTTTTCCACCTAAATTTTTAATTGGGATATGCATGTATACGCTTTTGGTTAGCTTGCGATTTTCGATTATAGGGTTGATGTAATGAATCTTTCATTAGCTGCTCCTATTTTTTGTTGGTAGGCCAGTTAACTAGCCGATTATGGCCGTTATAGCTGTTAGCTGTGCCTGTTAGCTGGCTGTTGTTAGTTGGTGAGCCTTGTTAATATGTCCTGTCTATATGTTCCACGCTATCATTTTCACGGTCAAATTCCATTTTCTGCAAGACAAGACATATTTTTAGTCTTGTAATATAATGATTTTGTACTGTATTTAGGGTTTCATAGGAATTCTATATGATTACCCGTATTAGAGTTACTACGTTATTATGCATCAAATCAGTGTTTGTTTAAAATGTCAGATTTGTTTCGGTATGGCTGTTATACTGTTGTGTGAGTATACTATCTTAGTCATGAACCAGATCACGTGGGGTATTGGAGTAGGATTTATCATCTGGGTGTGGTAGGATACACCGTACATCAGAGTTAATCATTGTCGGCTAGGGAAGAGTAGAGAATCTTATTTAGTTATTTTATAGTTGTTGTTGTATGTTTTTTGATTGGTTATCATTGGATTATATCTGTCTAAGTTATATATTCGCCTAATTTCATGGAATGTTGTGTATAAAATACGCTCAATTGGATGTAATGGTCCAAAATATTGGAATGTTCTACCGCTCGACATTGGATTTGAGTACGGTTCCAAGTCGTCTTGGAGACCTAGTCTACCGAATTCGTTTTGAGTGTTAGCGGTAAAATTCTTCATTCATTTAATGTAGATCTCAATTGTGTTATCCGCTCGCATATCTTTACACGATGGTTTTCTCACATGTCTTACTTTTATAAATGTTTGTTAACCGTTTGCAGTTTATAGCTAGAAAATACTAATTGATTCAGGCTTTGTTATGAGATTGCGTTTCAATTCAGAATATCTGACTAATTTTACTATTCACTATATCCACTGCAACATTTTTCACTTTAGGTTTGTGATGTAGGGCCGTAAAGCTAACCCATCCTAACCTAACCTGACCTAACCTTGAATTTTATATATTATGTTCCTATTTTCATACAGATGTTAGGTATTTCTCCATTGAGTTATGCTTTATTCATATCAAATCCATCTACTTGGCTCTTTTGTTTTACTAATCTTTTGCGGATTGTGTACCTACATATACATGTATATATATTTTTTCACTTTGCCTGTTACACGTCCAGTAATATCGATTAGTTTCAAGTAATGGTAGGTGATCGTTCGCCAATAGACTTCAGTGTTGAAAACGGTAATATATGTTGCTCGCATATATCAGTGTTGGTTATGTTCGTTAGGCTTTGGCAACAAATTTACACTTATTTTTCAATATGTATGATTTTACTGTTAGAATATGATTTCCCGCTGTAAAGTTGGATTTATTACTGCTATCATTACTGTCTATCATAACGAATAGGGAATAAATCCACTCTAGCATATTAATACATATCTGTGATGTATGACAACAGCCAACAAAAATCTAGATCACAGATCACGCCCAAACAACATAATTGGTGATTCATAAATCAATGTACGGTAACAAAAAAGAAATATAATCTAAATAAAATCATAAACAAAACAAAACCTAACAAAAAACAAAACGAAAACGAATTTAACAATGTCAGATACGGTAATACCCAACCTAACCAAGCATACTTTATTCATATAAATTGTAATTATTCAGAGATTTATGCGATATACATAACAAGTCAATCCCCATGGTTTTATTTTACATAGCTTTTTTGAATATCACACACCAGGTACATACATACACGCATACACTAGGGTTGATGCTGGCATATGCCGACATAATGTAGGCGTATACAGGGTTGATGCCGGCATATCCTGGCATAATGTAGGCGCATACAGGGTTGATGCCGTCACATATGCCGGCATAATGAAGGCGTATACAGGATTGATGCCGGAACGCATGACAGCATAATATAGGCGTATACAGAATTGATGCCTTCACATATGCTAGCATAATGTAGGCGTATACAGGGTTGATTCCGGCACACATGCCGGCATAATGTATGCGTATACAAGGTTGATGCGGCTCATGTTCCTGCACAATGAAGACGCATACAAGGGTCAATGTAGACACGTACACAAATTGGTAAGCATATACAGGGTCGGCTAACATCTGTAGAATTTTACCTCTGATTTGTAATTTTTCCATTAGAACAGAGTCCCTTGCTTTTGTTATATGATATTCAATGTGGATGAGCTTCCCAGCATGTTAGGGTTAAAAAACTTTTATTCATCCTAACATGACCCATTCTATTTTAACCAAGAATTATGTGTCATCGTTCGAGATTTCCTGCTTACGTATGATACTTATTCATCGATTTATGATATATTCACATTCATCCTCTCCACTTGGCTCTACATTTTGATCTAACATGTGCAGTTTCAATACACACTTCCAATTTTGATCTAGCAAATTTCATTCATTTCTATATGTTAATTGCATCGTTTGTTTGATTATTCTACCTATTTTCATGTGGTTCTTTTTTTTACACAATTCTTCATCACTTTTACATGTTATTCACACCTATCAAAGTCTAACTTAACCTAATCTTATGTTTGGTATTCAGCTATTGATATATACATATGAAGCCCTCCACACAAATCTATATATCGTTTCAATATATTTGTTAATTCGTTAGTTGTCACTCTCGAACCATATTAATTAGCAGAGATCCCCAATTTTCAAACTCAGATGAATGAAATGTTACAAGTAAATCTTATTTGTATCCATATCTATACAAACGGACACATGGTCTCACACGATGTTTCTTATTTTATTTCAATATCTCTTGGCACTATATCTTATGATGACTTGCACGTCTGATTTGCCTTTTCTTTCTTATAATTTTCATATTCATGTCGATGACTTCGTTTCAGTTGTCGCCACACAGTACATGTGGATTTATGTTTATTCAATTTTATTTCCTGTTTGGCGAAGATTACAGACCCCCATCACCCCATTACTTTCAAACAAACGGTGACTTAAACTATACCCCATCCTTCCACAACAGAATCACAACGTTGACTGATCAAGATCTGATCGGACTCTGATTTATATCCTACCAATCTATAACACATCAAGATCATTTACCCCGAGATAGGTTTATGACATCGTTTCACGCCTTGAAACATATTCTTCTACCGATTTCGACAATTCGATGTTACCTCCGACTAACACGATGTTTGTAATTCATTGTTTAACTTGTGAATTTTAGGATTATATAAACGTTTCATTTAAGATTTACATAGTTTTGTTAGTATTTATTAGTAATAATTACAAATCTTACTGGATGCATCAATACTTTTTACTTCGTTGTTTTGATTTGAAACACCATGGTCGTACAATCAACCATACACATCATCGCTATGTTTCAGTTTCCTCTCAGAGTCCTTCATCTACCTCATTATATCTTTAATACGAATTCCAATGACTGTTCCATTCTCATGAGTCCATGAATGTAATGCTTCTTCTTCACGATCTTTAATTTTCGAATCTTCTCCAATTCAAAGTAATGCCAATCTTCATCCGAAACAAGATGTTGCACACAATCCAGATTTTCTTTTGTTTTTAGGTAAAATGTATTTCCCACTACCTCAGCTTTATTACACTTGTGAAGGTTATCTGCTTATATCATATAAATTTCGAGATTTACCTTCTCATTTCGTTTGAACTCTGGTACATTCTACTTGAATGAATCGAAATCAGTTACCGAAATCCTTCTTATTTTATTCATCATCCATACATGAATAAATTTCCCCACTCCTAAGATTCTTGTTCTACGCATTTGTAGGAAAGTGTTATTTTCAACAGTACTAAATATTTGTTCGAACCAAGCCATTTTTTTTTCGGAACTTTTTTCATCAAACACACGTAAACAAAATTTTTAGGCGTGAACATTCATTTTTGTTTTATTCTAAGACGACATACAGCTAGCTATTATAATGCGATTTCATGTTTTTTTTTGACAAAACATTAGGTCTAGCGTTGCTCACCTAGGTCATCAACTGTGTATGAATATGCATGTCTATAGGGCTGTGTACGTATCTGCATGTGTATGTTCATGCGTATGTACGTGATATATGAGTTAAAAAAATGTATAACAAAAATCAACAATTCAAAATTTCATTGGTATTTCAAATTTTTGAGGGATAACATAGCCAAGATATCACTCCAATAGACCAACTTGGCTCTGTTATCTCTCAAAAATGTGAAATATAATTGAATTAAAAAAAAATGTATATATATTTGTATAACTCATGTAACACGTGCATAGACCTGAACATACACATGCACATACGTACACAGTCCTATTTTGACTAATATGGATCGAGAAGGACAACGAAATAAAAAACATATAGGTTATAACGATATTTAGAGTCGTGCGTGTGGAGGGCTTCATATGTATATTTCAACGACTGAAAACCATAAATAAGGTTAGGTTAGGTTAGGTTTTGATAGGTGTGAATTACATGCAAAATTGATGTAGAATTGTGTGATAAGTCAAGAATCATGTGAAAATGGCTATAACAATTAAACAAACGATGTAATTCACTTTAAAAATGGATGAAATTTGCTAGATCAAAATTGGAAGTGTGTATTGAAACTGCACATGTTAGATCAAAATGTAGAGCCAAGTGGAGAGTATGGATATGAATATATCATAAATCGATGAATAAGTATCATACGTAAGCAGGAAATCACGAACGATGACACATAATTCTTTGTTAAACTAGATTTGGTTAGGTTAGGATGAGTAAAAATCTTTTAACCTAACATGCCGTATAACTGATCCACATTAAATATCTTCTAACAAAAGCAAGGGACTTAATGGAAAAAAAACACAGACCAGGGATAAAGTGGTAGAGATGTTAACCGACCCTGTTTATGCATACAAATGTGTGTATGTGTCTGCATTTCGCCGGCATCGACCGATGTATACGCCGACATTGTGCCGGCGCATGTGCCGGCATCAACCCTGTATACGCATACATTATGCTGGCATTTGTGCCGGCATCAACCCTGCATACTCCTACATTATGCCGTGACCGACCCTGCATATGCATACGAAGCGTGTATGTGTGTACCTGGTGTGTGATATTGAAAAAAGCTACGTAAAATATAATCATGCGGAGTGATTTGATATGTGTACCGCATAAATCCCTGAGTAATTACAATTTATAAGCATGAAATATATACTTCTTGGTGTGGTTGGTTAGGTTAGATATGAACGTATCTGAAATTGTTAAATTCGTTTTGTTTTTGTTTTGTTTTGATTTTGATCTGATTCTGATTTGGTCTTATTTTGTTTTTATTATCGTACATTGATATATGAATCGCTAACCATCTAGCTTGAGCGTGAACAATAATTTAGATTTTTGTTGACTGTGATCATTAGATCACAGATCTGAAGTGAAGTATTTGAGTGGATTTATTCAATATTCGTTATTATAGAAGAAATTATATGAGTAACAAGACCAACATTATAGCGAAAAATCTTATTCCAACATTAAAACCATACATATTGAAAAATAAGTGTAAAAGCGTAAAAGCGATCAACCAACATTATTCGAGACTAATTAATATTTATATGAACAAAGCTTAAATCCACGAAGAAATATGTAAAATTCAAGGTTATTTTAGGCTATGTTAGGATGGGTTTGGCTTACGGCCCTACATCACAAACCTAAGGTGAAAAATGCTACAGTGGATATAGTGAATGGTCGAATAAGTCAGATATTCTGAATTGGAGCGCAATCTCATAACAAAGCCTGAATTAATCAACAATTCTTAACTGTATTAAGTGCAAACGGTTAACAAACATTCATATATGTAAAACATATGGGAGAAAGAATCGAGTAAAGAAATGCGAGCTAGTAGCATAACTGAGATCTTCATTAAATTAATGAAGAATTTTAACACTAACACTCTACACGAATCCGGTAGACTATTTCTCCAAGACGACTTGGAACCGGACCCAAAAACAAAGTCGAGCGGTAAAACATACCAATATTTTGAACCCTTACATCCAATTAGACGTAATTTATTCACAACATTCCATGAAATTAGGCGAATGTATATCTAATACAGATTTTTTTCAATGAAACCAATCAAAAAACATACAACAACTATAAGATAACTAAATAAGATTTCCTATTCGACCCTAACTGACAATGATTAACTATGATATGCGGTGTAACCTACCACGCCCAGATGATAAATCCTACTCCAATATTCCACGTTATCTGGTTCATGACTAAGATTGTATACTAACATAACAGCATAACAGTCATACCGAAAAAATATCTGACATTTAAAACAAACACTGATTTGAAGCATAATGAAGTAATAACTCTATTACGGGTAACTTTATCTAGTCCCTATGAAACCCTAAATACAGTACTAAATCCTTATAATACATGACTAAAAACATGTATTGTCTTGCAGAAAATGGACTCTACACAGGAAAAATGATGCCGTGGAACATGTAGATGGACAAACTAACAAGGATCTCCATCTGTAAACAGCCAGCTAACAGGCACAGCTAACAGCTATAACGACAATAAAACCAGTTAATGTGCCAACCAACAAGAAATAGGAGCGGCCAACGAAAGAGTCAATACATCATCACTATAATCAAAAATCGAAAGCTAACCTGAAGCGTATATATGCATATCAAAATTGAAAAACTAAGGTGGAAAAGCCGGCAGTATGTGCGAGTGATACATTACAGTGACCTACAACACAGAAAGAGAACAACGTCTACATTAAAACTATATAGGCTATAAAAACGTGTAGAAATTGGTTAATAAATCATACATCTACAGTAATTTTCTACAGAACCGACCCCTTTCCACACTAACTACACAGTCAATAAACTCATAACGATCAAGAAAACTACAAACATAATTGCAAGGTATGAGCAGATCGCTGCCACACCCGGTAGTTTTATTCCTATGTATAAGTAACACTTGCATTCTGTAAATAATCAAGATTCACGATAAATATACAATGTAACAACTAACACTACTATACAGTACATGTATCGAGCCTCCCATCTCTATTTATCCTATCCATGAATAATCACCTAATTGCCCTATGTAGAGCCCGTTATACCTGAAAAAAGTGTACTAATTTACTGACGCAGATCTGACGCAGATAAATTTTAACTGTTAATTAGTCCGATATGGCTATGTAATGATACCCAATCGGAAACATTACAGTTCAAACTTGCAATAATGAATAAAAAACGAGTGGTCACGTTTAATCAGCACAGCTATCCGTAGGAAAGGAATATATATACATACTATAATCAATTATGAATATTTAAAATAAAAATTACGAATCAAATCACCGTAGACAATAGACAATCGTCTATCGTTGCTTGACAAGGTGTCACCTCTAACCAAGGGATAGCGCACAACATCGACAAACTGAGACTGCAACATGCCTCTGACGCCTCCGTTTAAGATAGAATCAGAGAGACACCCGGAGACTTTACTTACGTCCCGTACATTTACCGGCATCCACCGGTAACTGTTCTCGTATGAATGGTAAACCTATATAATCCCCCAATAAAAGTGTGTTATAAATTTATTAGCAAAAAAATGTATCATATAGATGTTTGTTTGCAATATCCTAAATTTACCTCAAATGTCTAGCAATGAAATTGCAGTTATGCAACATGGCTTGCATTGAATTGCAAGACAATGCCTCCTGACATGCATTGAAAATGCGATTAATACTGTGCAATTAAAATTGCACTCGGTTACCTAAGGAATCATATATATATATATATACATATATATATCTCATCAGCTCCAAACAGAAAGCGGACTAAATCTCGGATAGAGTATAAACGGCAAGTGATAAATGGTGCCGTAAACTGACGCGTAGAGATGAAATCGGGCTACTAGGCGGAGGTCACGAGTGCAGTGGGTTCTCGAGACAGCGCCTCTGCGTAGCATTGAAGGATAGAGGTGAACCGCTACTCTAGCGAGCAAGTGGTATCATTCCAATTGACTGCTACTGTATGCGCGTGAATGACAAAAGTACATCCCCGTCGTCAAATTTTATTCTCTAAGTAATCTGAATATGTAAATGTTTCTAATATGTAAACATTCTCAATATTTATATGTCCCTATAATGTTGTAAACATGCTACTATGTAACGACGTAGTAAATAATTGATTATAAACTTGAACGTATATGTTTCATTGTCCACAGTCAAACGGATTGAAAATACGCAAACGTTTAATTGCAGCGCCTTCTATTTTTATCATAACTAACGATGTGTACTGACGTAACTGTGAAAAATAAAACACATATATACAACGGGAAAAGCTACTGAATTTAATCCAACACTATTTCTTTTGCTATATAATAACAAAGAACCTACATATTACAACATTTCACTGTTACGTATTTGGTCAACATATCTAGCATGCTAATGATCGAGCAAGAAAGCAAGTTGAAATCCTATTACAACGGTATCTACATCATTATATAATACTCTAGATAAGTTAATGTTCGAGTAATAAAAGCCTATTGAAATGAAAACGTTGCCTGCGACACTTAATAATACGATATATAAATATATATAAAAGTATCACAGTAAAGAATAATTAAATCTTACGTACTCTAAGGCGTGCCAAAAAACATCCGTAGACATTTTTCTGAAAAATTGGGTGTCCTTTCAAAAATCGCCACTGCCTGGGCGGTCGTGACATGGGGCGTGCGAAAAAAAAACAGCCGTAGACTTTCCTGAAGAGTAGGGTGTCCTTCTCGAAATGGATTCCCTGTTTTGAAAAAAAAACAGGGTGTCGATTTGCAAATAGATGCCCTTTATACTACTGATAATGTTATAACGACTGACATTTTGCTGAGGATGGCATTGAAGTATATTGGATCTGGAAGAATATATTGTTTCTGACCTTCCGATGCGCAGAGGCTCTGAATGCGACGGAAGCAGAGAAACCTGCGTGACTGGATGGCCTTAAGGTTGAGTGAGTGCCCTAACAAAATGTGACCTTAGGCTGATGATTGGTTGGAAAGGTTTTACTCGTGTGCGATGTCCTGATTCCGATTGATGTGAAACGTGCAACAGTTGTTTGGAGCTAGAGGAAGTAGTGTTCTACAGTTTCTAAAAAGGGAGGTGAGCGAGTTCTAAATTTGAGAACTTGGTAAATAAAACCGGGATAGCTGAAGCTGTACAAATTATTTATAGGTGGGGAGGTAAACGTCGATGTGTAGGATTGAGGTAGGAAGTCATTAGGAGGTACGGACAGAACTAGCATAGGAGTTAATTGTAGTAGTAGACAGTGAGGGAAAGTTCAATAGGTTGGTGTACGAGTTTTGTATAATAAGGGAGAAGGGTGAGCTGGACGTTAATGTAAGTAACAATATTGTAGTGAGCTGTTCGTGGAGTGGCGATGGGTGTGGACGCGCCGCCAACCAAAATAAAGAGTCGTTCAGGGATATTTTTTGTCCAGGTATATTGTATCACATGTAGCTACAGATGGCGGCAGTTCAACGGAGGTGAGCATGCAAAGTGATTCAGCGGTTCAATGGACGAATATCACTATTGTTCCTCTCCAGAATTTAAACAATTTATATGTATTGAATCGGATTCAACAGGACAACTTTTCAGTTTATATAATGAAATCAGGGTAGAAGTTCCCACATTTTCGGTTATGATAAAAGTGGTTGTTGAGAAAAAGGCACAAAGTCTCTCCACATGGACCCGTGTTAGCAGACTGACGCCCAATATACGCATTCTACGACTGCATGGCTGATCGAAGATAGAAAGACTACGGAGCGCCTCTCTGATGTCCATTTTTACTGAAGGGTCATTGCTTGCTAAAGAGACATTTTTTGATATTGTTGTTAGAAAACGTCAGCAACATAAACAAAAAAATCCGAGGAATATTTTTTCTTCGTCAATATTTGAGAAAGGAAAGAAAACTAAGGCGCTTTAATAGGCATGCGTAATCATGAACATTAACATCGTCGAACAATGTAGGATATTTTAAACTGTAGATGGCTTCCAACGTGTCGGAGGCACAGAAAGGCGCATTGTGGGGCAGGGCGAGGTGCTTGCATTGAGGAATAATATTTCAAGGAGACCCAAAGACCCCTTCACGAAGTCTCCAAATTCATTTGGCAAGGCCCCAGATGTGATAGCCAGCAAGTTGGTTGCGTCGGCTGTGCCGTATGTGGCCGACACATGCAAGGAGTGAGAGTGTCATTGAGCAGAAGGTTGATCGCTGGAAATGAAGTGTTTGAGAAACTCAGAAGAAGAGACGCGGATGGATGGGATCAGGAATGAGATAGTGGGAATCAGATTGTATGTTTCGATGGATGTTCTGTCTGAATTAATACGCCAATTCGAAAGAGATTGCGACACGTGGAGAGAAAAGACTGATTGAGAGAATAATCAATGTGTTTCATTCATGTGCAAATATTTCTTGCTGGTCGATCACTTCAATTATGTTCTGCTCGGACAATGTTCCATTCTAACGAGTTTGATTATCCTGTTTGTTTCGGCCAGTATTGTTTTGTTTAAATGCAGATTTTTAATTATTCAATCAAGTTTTGATTATGCAAAAAAATATTAAAACATAATTTGTTGAATATTTGATGTTGCGGTTCATGAAATGGAATTCTCTATATGAACGTTACATAACACTGAAGCATCAGATTTAATAGATTTTTTTTTCCTGGGTTTAACTCTGTACGTCAAACAATTTTTCAATATGAACATATGTGTGCAAATTTTCATGACAAATGAATAGTTAATTATTTCGACTTATTAGCGTGACAGTAACAATGTTGATGCTTGCACAGCTCACTCGGTACTATCTGGACAAACCGTGTTTTAGGAGGTGGTCAGTCCTTTTCTTCGTTTTTTTAGAAGGGCCATAATCACGACTCTCCCAATATCCCAGCCAGGCTGAACAGAAGTGAAGCTTAGGTCTGGTTCTGTACTACTTGTTTTCTTTCTTGTTGAGAGAAAAATTGAGTCGTTATAGGAAGTTGAGCTCTAAAATCAGTACAGGTTTTGGTAGGATTGCAACTCTTATAGAAGTTCCCCATCGTGTACGGGATTCTCCTGTACGCCTTTGTCGGTTCTTAGAGAAAGAAAATATGCATTGAATGAATTGTTAGTGAAGATCTTTTAGAACAATAAACGATGCACTCAAATTATACTGAAATTACTGGAAGAAATTACAAACCTAGATGAATTCAAATTCCCCAAAAATTGGGTACGCGATTGCATTAAATGAATGCATTTACAATAATTCGTTTTCAATTGTATTATTATCCACTTTTACCTAACAGTCATCCCATTCATAAAAAAATGTTTTAATGTTTTTTTATTTCAAAGGCACAAATGTATGACAATAATTTTTTTTGTCCAATGTGATATTATTTATTTTAAAAAGTGGTCACCGTTTTTTGGCTGTTAAACTTTCGAATAAGAACTTCTTGTATGTACCAAATATGATGACAACATCAAGTTTTTAGGTGATTTGCCGGAGGAATCGTGAGTTGGAGGGCGAAATGTAGTAAAAATATACGAATTTGGCATGACAGCGGTTGTTTCTTCCAATGCTTCTCGCAGTGGAAAAGTGAGATTGAATTTCTTCCAATAGTTTTAGTTAAACTAATTTAGTATGGAATTCCAGTGTTGATGTCGTTTTACCTGAAAGATACACGTTCATCGGAATATGTTATCGCATAGGTACTTTTTCAATCATTGATATTTACGTAGCCATATGGCAGATGTAATTTTTATTTCGTACTAGGTTGATCACTTGCTCTGTTCCGCGAGGTGGCAGCTCCTGTCTTTAGATTAAAAATATCCATTATCCCACTGTGAGTTTTCATTTTTTAAATATATCACATGATCAATAGGGCATTTGAACGATCGATATTGAGTCAATGCAAATGGAGGCGTCATATGGTATGCGTCGAGAGTGGGCGACTCGTTGAATATGTTAAATTAAATTGTTATTCATTCATAAGACATAAACGTGCAGACGATTCAGATAAACTATTCATCCGGTCATGATTTTTGATGCATCATCATGAACTAAAAGAAACAATCGAGTTCATAATGTTTATCATATCGCACTGTTTCTATCTACGTATGAGATTATGTGTTCCAGTCACTATGCTAGAAGTGAATCGACGATAACCATAAACGTGTTCGGGATAGTCGTCGTCTGACCACCATCATTGGGAAAATAGTGAAGGTGGAATAGCATTACATTGTGAATGCACCTTACTCTCAAAATAATATATCCGTTACGCTTGCATGTCTTTCTGTCCGCGTAATGAGTAGTGCAGGAGTTATGACGATGATATCATGAGTTTGCGATTCGAACATCTGACATATTCGAACTTAATATGAATAAGACAATACTGCTCTTCAAATTTAAGTAACTATTTTATTACTATGCATGGTTAGCTCGGGACTCAGAATGCCGATCGTACGGTTCTGTCACGTTTGACACTCTCTAATGTGCCTCTCGTCCTGCAAGCAGCACTGGACAGGATAAATGAAGCAAAGGTGGTCCAGGTGGATTTTATTGCCTGTATGAGCATGGTAATTAATCAACTGGGGCTCAGTCAGAACTTCCTTCAGTGGGTGGAATGCTGTTCTGTGTGGTTGAACGTCGCTCGAGCGCTTTGTTGTGGCAAATGGTGGCAAGAGTTTTCCTAGGGATGTTGTCTCAGGTTTCGCTAATTTTGAGTCTCCACGCTGCTCTACAAAACAAGCCGTATTGTATCGAACACGAAAAATGTTTTGCTTAACAATTGTTTTTTCAAAAACTTAAATGTTCGAGATGGAGCACCAGAAGTGCTAGCGAACCGAGGAATATCGTTTCTTTCGGCCCCAACCAAACGCACGCTACGATCTGTTTTCCAATCGCACAGTTGCAGTTTATACCCAAGCTCATCAACCAAGGCAGTATCTGTTGATTGCTGCACACGGTCGAAATTGCAGTAATTCCTTAATCCAATCCATTCCATCTTTCAACCACGAACATCTTTACTCCTCGAGGTTAGACAGCTTTCGAAAAAACCGTTTTCTTCGCAACAAAACCGTTATCTTCGTAAACTGGAACGTTATCTTCTAGAAGTAGACCAATATCTCTGCATAGTTGAAAGTAATCCTCGCGACTCCGACTACCATCTCATTGACGTGGACAGTAATCTTTGAGTCGTTCACCCTTGTCGAAAAACTTCGACCCTTGTCGACAAGCAAGAACCCTTGTCGACAAACGTGGACCTATGCCACGAACATTGACCCTTATATACACCAGTGGAGCTTAATTTGAAATTGGTCGAAGATTTCTAACAGCGTGGTTCGGTTTATGGGATGAATACCGTCGGGGATAAGTGGAGTCCAAATTTAGGTTCTAACACTGATCGCCTTCATGCGTGAATTCGTGATTTACTTCAATGTTTTCAATCTCTGCATAACAAATGAGAGCCATGCCTGTATCGAAAATGCATTTATTTGAACATGAACTGATTATTAATTGAATATTTACACCATTCTTAATAGTTAGGTCGAGTTCAAAACTATACATAATTACAGTATAAAAAAATACTGTATATTTTTCTGCCATATTTAAAGTATTTTCACCTTGCTTCGCTTTGTACAATATGTATTCATTACTTTTGATTCGCGGTAAAGAGATTTTCGCTTCGTCCCCAATGATTGGTGTATGGGTAATCATAATGGGTAAAGTGTCCTGCTAAAATAGCTTTCGATCAATTAATTATTATTACAATCCGATTTTCTCCGACTGGATTCATTACCTGTGTTTCACGAAGTGTTGTAGAATTATGGAAGTGGTCACCCGAAGAGCGTATAGGAGCTGAGGCAACGTTTTCAGATGTCTCCTTGTCTCCTTGTGTCTCCTATATGTTTCTTATTCTGTAGGATTCTATCTTTAGCTATGTAATTGATTCCACATTGCTGGAGGAATTGAGAGTTAATGAGGTAGTGAGGATGTCACAGTTCATGAGGTAGTGAGGATGTCACAGTTCATTAGGTAGTGAGGATGTCACAGTTCATGAGGTAGTGAGGATGTCACAGTTCATGTTGTAATGAGGATGTCACAGTTCATGAGGTTGTGAGGATGTCACAGTTCATGAGGTAGTGAGGATGTCACAGTTCATGAGGTAGTGAGGATGTCACAGATCATGAGACAGTGAGGATGTCACAGTTCATGAGGCAGTGAGGATGTCACAGTTAATGAGGTTGTGAGGATGTCAGAGTTCATGAGCTTGTGAGGATGTCACAGTTTATGGGGCAGTGAGAATATCACAGTTCATGAGGTTGTGAGGATGTCAGAGTTCATGGGGTAGTGAGGATGTCACAGTTCATGGGGTAGTGAGGATGTCACAGTTTATGAGGTAGTGAGGATGTCACAGTTCATGATGTAGCGAGGATGTCACAGTTCATGAAGTAGTGAGGATGACACAGTTCATGAGGTGGTGAGGATGTCA
>SDVV010013102.1:0-15220 GCA_016164225.1 Gammarus roeselii | reverse complement strand
TATGTATTTATATTAAAGTATACCAACGCTCCAATAGGCATTGTTCAATCGATGAGATAGAAGACCGTAGGGGGCTACAATTATTATTCAGATAAGGATTTATTTAAAAAACTAAGAGAAGGTGTCAAAACGTTTTGGGAAAGTAATCCCATAACAGTTGAATGTTGAATTGACAATGAGTATTGGTACCAATAAATTATTAAAATCGTTCGGGGGTGGGGTGCGAGAAAACGCTGATAGGAAAGGAACTTCTTGGACTTTATGCCACGGTGGAACAGTGGCATGAAGTCCGGCTCGTAGGTATGACAGGGTCATACTTACGAGCTGGACTAACCACAGGTAATCTCACCGGGCAACAGTCCTTCATGGAGGCGAGGAACGATATGGAGTAGCAGGCATGTTTGGACCAATATAATTAGTACCCGATCGCGGTTGATTATGTTCTAATTGGTTTCTGTGAAGAGTGTAAAGTTTTTTAGAAGACATCTGGATGTTGAGCGAAGGTTTGAATTAGCTGACGTTTAGTGATTTGAGGATAAGTAAATTAAATCTATTGCGTGATTGGTCTATCATTTTGAAGCGGTTATTTCTGAATGGATGGTTATAGCCTTCGGCATGCTTACGGGAATGGAATATGTGGCCCTGGAGAGTGTGTTTCTTGTTTGAGTTGAGTTACCAAGGTGTTGATCCACTCTTTCCCTTAATCTTCTTCTAGTGCTTCCTACGTAGGACGCTTGGCAGCTGCCACTAGTAAAGCAATATATAACGTCGGAACGCACGTCAGAAGAGACGGTATCATTAGAACGGAACAAATAACCAATAATAACAAAAAAAATTAGAGCCAAGTTCAATTTTATTTCGGGGTAAAAAACAGAAAGTGTGTTAACCAATTTGCTATATAGCAGAACCGAATTTGGGCCATAGTATGGTAGAGCTAGAATTTTTTTTTCCGATCGGCAGTTAATATTTGGGTTGGCTTAGGATAGATACTGTTGAGGAAGCAACGGCAATGTTTCCGAACACGGCTTTTGAGTAGCTATTAGTAGTGAAGAAATTACGAAGAAAGTCAGTTTCCTGGTGAAAAGAAAGGCATGTGGAAGAAAGATTGTATGCTCTATGGATTACGGATTTGATATTGTCGATCATGTATTTGAGAAGAGTGTGGGAAAAGAAACTGGTGCCCAGGCCTGAGAAAGTGGGTTTTCTGAAAATGCGTTTATGTATTCTGCTATTCTGGTCCCTGAGACATTAACATCAAGGAACGGGATAGAGCGGTTCTGTTCAGTCTCGATAATGAATTTGAAGTTAGCGTGTTGTCTTTTAAGATAGTCCTAGAATTTCACCATATGGGATTGATCAGTAGAGATGACGAATGTATCGTCAACCAATCTTGCATGAAAACTGGTTTAAATTCTGCTGGGCATTGGTTGAGCCAGATGTTTTCATAATGGCAAAGGGAAGCGTTCCATCACACTGCTGGAACAATGATGAATCACCGAAAATAAAGAAGGATTCTTCACATTTTAGGTTGGGGAGCTCGCTGAACTCGGCATTAGATAGACCAAGGTTATGGTCCTGTGAATCACACAGAAACGGGCAAATGATTTTAATACTTTCATCTAGCGGAATGTTAGTGAACAGGGATGTCACGTCACAGCTAGACATGAGAAGGTGGTTATTAGCCGAAATAGGTGTGATTTCTTTTCAGAACTAATAGGAATTTAGCAGGGTATGGTCATTGATAGTGAGAGGCGGGGAACGGTATCTTATCCCATATAGTTCGTTGCCTCCGTGAAGGACTGTTGCCCAGGTTACACTATAATTACTGTGTATTTGAACTTTATCAAGGTAGTCTTACAATGTGTTCACGGTGATTTCAGGCTAAAGTATTTGCATGACACTATTTACCTTCGGTATCAATGTCATGATAGCAGCAAGAACATCAAATACCTAGTGGAAACATTGTAAACTCACGCAATAATTCCTCAGTACCCAAAACATCCAGAAAACCTAAAATTTGTCATGTAGACAAATTGAATTTGAAATAGTTAATTCTAGTGAGTACAGACCATTTTGTTGAATAAATAGTCGAAAGTTATAGGATTGGTCATCCCATGAGTTTTTTTCACAATGCATTTATCATTTCTGCGCGCTGCAGAAAATGATGCATTTCGAAGTGAAATGGACACTCCCAAAGACCCACTTCAGGCCCGTGCGCTTGACCGACCATTTTGTGATGATACCCCCATTCAAATTAACTATAATCCTGTTCTCAAGTCATACTGAGCTGTTTGAATTGGTATGGATGCACACGGATCTTAACTTCACACAAATATCGAGTGTATTTCTGTTCCTTCCAGAGTTGTTTCAGCGTCCATTTCAGTTCATCGGAAATAGAAGGTGATTTTAGAGGTCAAATATTGAATATGGAATACATTTGCTAGGGCTGATTAAGAGGGTCGTAAGCTGTCAAGCGTTTACCAACTCCTTTTCATCATCGAACAGAGCATAATGTTAGGAGCAGAAATTTATCTCATTGGAGAAATGGAAAATTATCCTTGGAAATATAACAAATTTACATGGAGTTTTTTGGTTGCAATAATATGTGTTGGTTTCCGGAGAAAATGCGGTCTCTGCATCAATAATTTAAAAATCTCTAACATAGCAACTTTACCAATCCTAAAATTTCTATGCTTTTAGTTCACAAATCTCGTCGAAAAGAATATACAATGACGTACGCAGCATGTGAAAACACAAATTTGGGACAACTAGGTAGATAACATTCAAATTTGATACTGATCAGCGCATGAGACGTATTACGTATAGAAAAGTGTTTGATCCCTTCAATGAAAGATCCTTAAGTCGGCGGCATGGAATAGCTGCCCTCTAAAGGAATTAGTATAACTCTGAATCTGGTATATGAAGGTATCAAATTTATATTCGGGTATCCACTCTACTCGTAGCATCAAACACAATAGCCCTCTGAAACGGTTGCAATGAGTGATTAACTCATTGCTTTTCTGTTGTTCCAATACTTTATCGTTAGGCGGAAACATAAATAGTGTTATTTATTTCTTCCACATGCAAATTATATAATATATTTAACATGTAAAGGCACCAAAAAAGATATCAGACATCAACCAGCGAATAAAATGAGGAAAATATGGATCCAAGTACAAACGAGTAGTATACGTTCAGTGTAAAGGATTAATTTTAAAATGTTGAACCGTTTTAATAATTGCTGTTGACCAGATAATTGAACATGCCGTAATTTTAGTCCGAAATTATTAACTAAAAACGCCACGAACCAAATTACTGAACTATTTGAAATGATGTATATAACATGGATAATTTTTGAACCAATGAACGATACATTTTGAATTTTTGTATTATTCACACCCACGGATCCGATCAAGTAAATAGAGGGATCCGTTTCATTAAATGAACGTTTTCGAGTCAAAATCATTCGAACTAGTTATACGAATCATCGTATAACTGACATTTTCAATAGTCACGGTGATTGCATTTGCTTGCAGTTGGCAACTCTGATTCACCATCGTTCTTATAGTGACGTCAACGTTGGTGTCTAATGTAACAACTTCACTTCCAATTAAGTTACCTCATCGTCACCATCCGCCCGTCTACAACAATCCACTATGGACTGGCGCCGCGTCAACTGCAGGGTGCTGGTTATCGTTGTCTGTCTGTCATTTACGTCTGAAGCCTAGTCAGATGACGAAGCTTGAGGGTCAACGGCACCATGTCAAGAAACAATCGTAGTTCAGGAAACTCTGAATATCAATTACATGATCAATTTCTTTTATCGTCCTCCGAGTTGGCACACATGGAGTTCTCGCAGCGCGCTGATCAATAACCAATAGTCAATGCCGTGACTTCCACCCGTAATCAACATCCTAATTCAACTATCAATCGTTGACTACTCTGAAGGTTGTAACGCTTTGCACTCATTGTCAATGGGGAATGACGTCTTTGAACCTCGTGGAATACAAATGGCAGTGCTACAGTTTCGGCAGCAGGCAATTGGCCACAAATTGGCGGTGGGCCATTAGAAACTCTTTACCTAGTGCTTTCTAATAAGTGCAAGCTTGTCCTCGATGCAGAGCCTCATTACTGGAATGGCACTTGCTGGTATGGTGAATACTAAACTAGTAAGGAGTTTGTTTCATAGGTTAGCGCAGTTGATCAAAAAAAATGTATACTTGAATTGGAATATCAGATCATGTCATCAACGTTACGCCGCTCCTATGATTGGGGAATTTAGTTCAACTAAGGTATATTAAACAGCTCACGCGCTCCTAGTGAGCCAAAGCAACCGAAGCTATTCGATTGTTATACTTCTGGTCGTCTTGCAAGGTCACGTGTTCCAAAACGATTACCACCATGAGTTGTTTTACATTAATTGCAACAAAATTGTGTTTGAACGAGACTAATATTATGTTGCTAAATCGATTTAATGTTCGTGGATTCATTTGCACATGCTCGTGAGACACGATTTTCACTTACGTTATATCATACATAGGTATATACTCCTTTATTCGCTCAATAACAGCGTCCTCAGCCGTCATGCCTGTACTTGTTTCCATATGTTAGCATTATTGCATCTGGGAAGAGTGTCTCCATAATAGATTCATCATATACGAGTATAAATAAAAATATTTTCATGTTGTGTTGCAACGTTGAATAACCAGTACAGCGATTGTTTGTGTTGAAGAAAAATCCCTCTGTTATGTCGAGTTGGTCCTGCTATACATACTATAATATTTCTTACTGCCGTCATAATCCGGTCACCTGTTGTGATTTCGCGAGATCCAAGACAGAATATATATTCATTTCGTTACCTGTGCTCCGTGATTCAATTTATGTGACTAATGGATCTTCCATTAGGATTGGAGCTGCACAGATGGTTTCAGAAGAAGAAAACTATTAGATGACGGTCTCATTTTGCTCGTAGACACTGGGTTTTAGCCGTGAAGGGAGACGAGGCGGATCATTCCTCGTTTCACGGCCCAAACAACCTCTACATTTCTACATGAATACAAAGAGACAATGACGGACTGAGTAATGTTCATAAGTGCTGAATAAGTGAAATCGTAATCAACAACTTCTGGTCGGGGTTGTCTACTATCGCTATGACGGCCGCTCATGCTTGTTCAGGAATAAAGCATTTCCGAAACATATTTTTAAGTCATGCAAGGGCGTTTTTTGGGGGTAATTGTTAATTGCCTTATAAGCTAATATTGTGCTTTGTCTTCGATAACTACTTCTGTACTCCAGCGTTGTATTATTCTGATTGCTAATCATTTAATCATTTCCTAGCGGTCGTGAAGTGTGTATATTGTATATTCAGTTCCTTGGTATGCACTTTTTGTATTTTTTTTTATTACTTATGTCGCCTATTCACCCCTTCATTATTGATACAATGGTTGAAACCTACCTATGAAATATGTTGGCGCTTTTCGATTTCCTTCCCAACCCTATATTGCATTTATATGCAATATAAATGCAATATAGAATAAGAAAACTCTCTTGGTCATCGTACAATAATGTAGACTTCTCATTACAATATGTTACCACATTTCGATGTCCCAACCCCATGTTCTCGGGACTCTAACCCCGTGCATGCACAATTTTCTACCTTATATACTTGTTATTTTCCACGCCCATGTATTTTGTTATTTATCCACCCCAAGTATTTTTTTTCGACCACGCGTGTCACTGATTTTCCCCAATGCTATTTAGTCGTGGTTATTTTGTCATAATAAACATTATCTGTACGTGCAATTACGATACTATTGTAAAGAATATTTCGCTCCATGTAATTGTGACGAATTCAAATTGAACTCTCGTTTTCGTTAATTCAAGTAGCGTAGATGAAAATGAAGTTTCATATAATATGTTGAAGAATCCAGGTATTTTCTAAAAAATTGAAAACATATTGCCAAACATTGTAAATAAACGATTATAAACTAATAAAGTTATCGATTCAAACTTACGTTTATTTGTGTGAGGTCTGTCATTCTAGAAAAATATTTATAGTTTTCGTGTAGTCTGAGGGTACTCAAAATCAAAACCCCGGCTTCCAAAGAACATTGTCTATTGGCACTGGTTATCGTAATTGGACTTTGGAACGTCTGTCTATTACTCCAACAGTCAATGCCTCTAGATGTAAGCTCCACTACGTTTAAATTTCCTTTTAAAGCGTCTGGTCGGCTAATTGGACCGAGAAACAAATTATATAATGAAGTAATTTGAACAATTTGCCCTACCACCTATTTGCTTCATTATTTCAAATATTATATCTTGAACGTCTTTGCTTAACCATATTGGACACATTACGAGATGCCTCGTCGGAGTTTCGCATTGCCGCTTTTGTAGGTCTTCATAAACCACAAATTTTCACCGACCAGTCGCTTGATTAACTGTTATGACTAGGCAACTGCCCTTCAGTCATCATATGTGGCATGAATCATTTTGCCTGTAGTACAGTCGGTCGATATGATCTTGCGGAGGAAATAACGTTAATAAGCCACATAAAAAAAGTTTTACTGGAACGTTTACCCCGCGGTGCATCAAGCAGACTGCGCTCGCATCAACGCAATTTCATCCTACGACAGTCAGTCCCACACTGGAGGTGAGAAACGCAGCAGTAGTCAACACCGTGTCGTCTCAATGGGGTGCCGTTGCCCATGTGAAAGTATGTAATTATTCTATTTGTAGAGAAAGTAGTAACAATTTTTGACATTTTATTGAACGACCATATTGATGATTATTGAATTGAAGAATACCTCGAAGAAAAGTAACAGATAATAACACATTGAAGAGATATGAACAAGTATTCGTTCATTGAATGATTTTAAACACCACGCGTGCCTAACAGGGTTAATCAACAATACAATCTGACGAATTATACAAAATGTCAATTGCCGTTATTCAATGCACACGTGACTCGTATTGATTGATACTATCTCAGAATTCGTACTTACATATCAAGCCAATCTCAGTCATAACAGAAGGAGACATGAAATCTATCACCGTTCAAGTGCGGAGATTGATAATAAAAAGAATTTCGAAGCAAGTGTCAACACTAGGACGGTCACTTCTAGTGCAAAGCAGGAGGTTGAGGAAACAGTTCTAAGAGCGACTTGTGGTATAATTTACAAACTTTTTCCCAATCATCAATCGCAGCATATTATTTTCTTCCTGATAACACTTTAAAAAATCGGAAATTAAACTTTTATTTTGTGAATATTCACTCCCTGTTGAGTAGTTCGTTTTCTAAGCTTCGTCAGATTTTTCCTCTTACGTATCAGCATGCATGCAATATTTTACATAACAATAATTAATTTGAAATATTTGGGTTAACCGTTTCTTCTTCGGATATTAAGCGCAAGATAAGACTGGGCCATTAAAGATCACCCGAATGTACTTAATTATTGATTGATAACACATTTCTCCTAAGGTAGTACGAAAAACGCACGAACACCTATGTAGTTATTTACCTCCCTTGGAGATGAATATATTCATTGCAAGAAGCCTTAACTGAATTTATTCCTAACTCTCGTGTAAATATTATTCAAAATCTGACTGAGACATCTCAAGGCAATAGCAAAATAGATTGGTGAATGATCAGTAACCTTCTCTGATAGTGCAACAGAACAATTCAAATTCGCTTATTATTGATGATTTGATCATCACTGATAAAAAATCGAATTCAAACCATTTCAATGAATATTTCTTCAGCTTAATTGGTACTCTGAGAAACATGTTATCAGCAACAGCGACCTTGTTAAACATCATTCAATAATTAACACTCTGACCACAGCAAAGTAGAAATTGTTAAAAATTGTTAGAAAAATAATAATAGCAGAACTGGCTGTCATAACGTGAAAATGGTTACAATTTTAGCAATATATGGGATTATTGTAGTTCCCTTGACTCATCCAATCATTAAGTCACTCATAGTAGCGAATTATTCCGTTGCACATATAGTCGCAGAAATTGCTCCAGTATGTTGGAATAAAACCAGAACTGACACATACAAATATTATTCCAATATAGTACTGCCGGCCTTGAGCAGAGTATATGGAAATGTATTATATGCTATTCCATGTTCTCACTTTTTATCAAGTAAAAGGTGAAGCCAAAGTCAATTTGGCTTCCAGGCTTTCTAAGACACAGATAATTCTCTATCAATAATGACTGGAAACGCAATTCATGAGTTTGATAAAGTGGAAGTCATTGTTGCACGTGTGATGGACCTCAGCAAAGCTTTCAATTGTGTGCTCCATAAAATGGTTGTAGAGAGAGTGCAGCAATACGAAGTTCAGAGTTATCTTCTTATTTTATTGATATAAAACCCCTAGCTTGTTGGAATAAACAATTATCATCTTACAGTACGCTAAATGAAAACGTACCATACGAGTTAATCCACTGACCATTACTTTTCATTAAAATAAGAGACACATTGCCTTTCGTCCCTTTTACAGATGATACTACAGTTCATTCGACTAAAGTGTTTCTTATGATACTATTACAAACATATATTAATAATCAATTGTTCCTTATTTCAAAATGGCTCATTTCTAATTAATTGGCACTAAATGTTGACAAGACGGAATTCGTGATATTGGCCAGGAGGAAGATTCCCATTGGAATACGCAAAGTTCCAATTTGAAGGTCAAACAATTACACCCGAAGCAGAAATAAAAGCTCGTCGATGTATTGGTAGACGAAGACCTTAACTGAATAGATCCTGTTGCTTTTGTTGCCGGGAATTTATTCAAATCATGTGGCATCTTCGGCACAATTTAATAATGACTAACCTTATAAAGAAACAAAATCCTCTATATTACAGCCTTATTTTTCCTTGTACTCCATACTGTATACGAACATGTTAATTCCATTCCCTTCCAATAAACCTTAAACCAATATAGCAATAGTCATGAACGTGTCATTAGAACACTGACATATGCTAGTAGATGTGACCCGAATGTTGTCTCACCATACCAAATGGATTATAATCCCACTGTGTCACATCATTCATTTATCCGCTGCAGTGATTGCTTACAAAGCTTTCAATCAATCACCATTCATTGGATCGTTAGTCAATTTCATAAAATTACTGCTGAATTTTATTTGATTCCATTATTGTAGCGTCCAGTGCTTCAATGAAGATAGTTTTAGTTGTTTGTACTGATTGGCAAATTCACCATGAATCGTACAAAACATTTTTTTAACAGAACTGAGGGAACTTGTAATTCGATTGCGACAGCCATGAGGATGAGTAGCAGTATAGGTACCTTTATACGTAAATTGAGATTATTATTGTTTGAATTATTACGTGAAGAAGTTCTTGAATAGTAATATATTTCGGCTATGCATTATCCCGTGCAAACTATTTGTTATTCATCAGTGTCATTTTAAAATATATTTTCTTTCAATTTATTAATCTCCCTTTAGTCATATTCCCTGCAATGTCGTTCATGTTGAAATCTGTTCAATTATTATACTCATATTATTGACTCATTGAAATTTTGTTTTTCTGTGCATACGTACCATCACCTGTTAACTATGTAAATAGTTTCAATATTTGTGTTTCCCTGCACCCAACGTACCGTTAGTAAATGTAATATTTACAATGGTGTTGTACCTTTCTTACCCTCAGCTACGGTATTATTATAAAGTCATTAAACGCTGAATAGTAATTTTAAAATAACTGTCTATCGACCAAACTTTAATTAGTTTTTTTGAAATCGATTGCCGATGGTAATGATTTAATTTCTCCTTGCACATTTAATAATAGTGCAAAGAGTATATCTTCCAACGATGTCCATTGATTGATGGATGTGTAGATAAATGTATTCACTACCCTTATTTATAAGGGTGAAATGAAGTATATCTAAGCAGCAATTGCTAAATCCGTTCATATAAATATCTTCGGTTCTGGATGTCTGAGTTGAAGGTTATTGCAAATGATCTATCTTACGACAAGACTGAAATGAAAGAGGGTGTTTATTTTGATGACTATGATTGCAGTCCTGAATCCGTCGTTCGGGAATATGCCTGAATGACGATTGCTAAGTAGATTGCACGGGCTCGGAATGAAGTGTGCATCATGAAAGGGTGTGTCCACTAAGAAAAATAGCAGGATGTGTAAATTTACATTTAAGGGGGTTCGTGCCAAGTTTGCATTCCTCTCAACCTAAAAAAAAAACATAACGAATTGTTGAACAGGTTATAATGTTAAATAAGAAGGCTCTCTGCGCACGAGGAAAAAGTGACACATAAGTTCTAGTCCACATCTCAGTTCAGCAAAATCGATTAACTTTGATTAAATAAAAAAGTTGTAGAAACAACCAGATTTGTGAATAAGTCATTCGATATACAATACATGTGACGTCATCAAATTCAATATTCATGTCCGACATCATATAAAATCTCGGATGACTTAATGACTGCAAAAAGTAAGATTTTTCCTTCCCGTCATCCATCACACAGTTGCTTAGGGCAACGATCCGGACTCGGGGCTGGCTGGCCATCTGCATGCATTTGGCCGCAAGGCTGATCCTATTTGGAGGCGTGTTTAACTAATGATCACCTCCAAGACATTCTTTCTAAAGTTCAATAAATGACCTAAGGACTCGGTTATACGACGTTGGCCTAAATCTTTTCGCTGGGCACTGTAATAGCCAGTTACTGCTCTAAGTGTTCCGGCAGCTCAATTAACAGCAGTCTTTATAGTTAAGATGGGACCTTTTGTATTTAAAATGATTACATTCACTGATGTCAATATTCATCTTTTAATAGATGGTTATTATTGGTCGATGTATTATTTACGACCACACGTTTATAATTTGGAGCCGTTGTGAACTTTAAAATACTGACGCGGAGATTCAATTCAATAGTATATTGAGGGTAATACTAGCCACCAACATCCATGGGAAAACATAAGCAACGTTTTAGCACAATGTTATTATTGCTGTTCAATTTATGATGTTTTTCCCACTTCTGGATTCCCAGATTTTATCTACATTAACAAGGACTTGCGTCACAGAAGTTCCATCTATCACAACCTGGCTCATCAGTGATTTGTAACAAATGACCGTTAACCATTCGATCGACCTTAATGACGTCATGCCCTCTTCTCTTGATTGCAATCAATCTGTGCCACTCCCACATATTTTGAGCTTTAGGTCCTACCATTCTCAAGTGAGTCCCGAATCACTCCGAACTCCTCTCATCCACCTCGGACTCTTGAAAGCATTCCAAACTTCTCGGCTTACAAAACACCAATCAAACCGCTTGAAACTCCTCCTAAGTTCTTAGATGGACGTACAAATTTGGATTTCAAGGCGAACACAACCGGTGTAATCACTTGCTGAACATAGGAAGGATGGGTAAGGGAATTTTTTAATAGAATGATAATGAAGAATATTCGATCGCGGCAAAGTCTAGGTAATTAAATCAATGCTGACTAAATAAGATAAAAAGTACCGATATTATATCAGACCTAGCCTATTCGTACTCAGTTTTGAACAAATAAACCGCCGTATAAATGAAGTGAGATAAATTCAATTTTCCATTCGTGGCCAAATTAATACTATTCTGACACAATTACTTTTGGCTTCCAACTCCTTACTTGCTTCAATCAGATCAAATGTTAAGCAATGTATCATATATGTTTGCTACATCATAATTTTCTGCCCAGCTCTAGGGTACTATTGGTTGGACCCTCCGTTTCAAAACTCCTGGAGGTAGAAAGCGTAAGGCCGCTGCAGCGCGGGTGACGAGAGAGGACGCCAAGAACGAGGCTTGCATCATCGATACAGTCGCGGTCACAAGAAGCTCTTTCCTATTTTACAGGCATCGTATTTTGTCTTCTAAGCTTGTGTGATATTTGTTCGTTTAGGAAGTTAGGCAATAAAACCACCAAGTTAGAGTGTCTCTTCGAGGCACCAGTTTATATTTTATTCATGTGAACAGAATTTTTAATGCTGGATAATAAATTTTATGAGGAAAAGGATGTCGCAACAAAAGCAACGTAATGCTTATTATAACATTGGATGATACCGTTGAATACGTAAATACACTTCGTACCTTTTCAATAACATGTCATGGTGGTCTGAAGCCTACATTGATGAAAACTTGCGACTGCTGTCGCGCAAGAGTATGGAAGTGTCTGTTCACTTAGGTAGGCAGCAACCACTGCTGTCGCGCAAGAGCATGGAAGTGTCAATCCACTTAGGTAGGCAGCAACCACTGCTGTCGCGCAAGAGCATGGAAGTGTCTGTTCACTTAGGTAGGTAGCAACCACTGCTGTCGCGCAACAGCAGCAAAATGTCTGTCCACTTAGGTAGGCAGCAACCACTGCTGTCGTGCATGAGCATGGAAGTGTCAGTCCACTTAGGTAGGCAGCAACCAATGCTGTCGCGCAAGAGCAGGAAAGTGTCAGTCCACTTAGGTAGGCAGCAACCAATGCTGTCGCGCAAGAGCAGGAAAGTGTCAGTCAACTTAGGTAGGCAGCAATCAGCACTGTTCGGGAGTTCATTCTGAGTAACTGAATTCAAACTCAAACTCAAACTCAAATTCATTCATTGAAACAATTTATACAATTACAACAAGCCCATATATGAGCTAATAATAGGTCTTCTGGCAAAACTAGAGGAAAAAATCGGCAATATACTCATACGTACACATTGCAGAATATGACTACATAGATCAAGCAATAGCACATGCCGTAAGTTTACGCCCTCTGTTCGGCGAGGGCGTGGCATAAAAAGTTCAGTACACAATTATTTTATTTGACATTATGACAAGAAAACAATGAATGAATGAATGAAATTAGCTATATTCGTGTAGCAGTGGGTCCACAAGTTTCTTATTTTCACGTTCGGATTTTTCATCCATGCAATGAAACTGTGAATGCAGAATATAACATATGCAAACAGATTTTTTCCATCCGATTAAAGTCGGAAACAGCTGCATGAATATTCAGGGGTTACTAGATAAAACCTCACTGCAAGGATGTTGGAATCAAGAGGCAACAATTGGGTATTTGTGCTCGCGATGGTAGCATCCACCAGAATCACCGTCGGCATGTAGTGCCACATGATAGCAGGAATGCTCGCTTGTTTGTGCTCGTGATAGTTTTTGCTCGCGATGGTTTTTGCTCGCGATGGTTTGTGTTCGCGATGGTTTGTGCTCGCGATGATTTGTACTCGCGATGGTTTGTGCTTGCGATGGTAGCATCAAACAGAAACACCGTCGGCATTAGTGCCACATGATAGCAGGAATGCTCGCTGGTTTGTGCTCGCGATGGTTTTTGCGTGAGATGGTTTGTGCTCGCGATGGTTTGTGCTCGCGATGGTTTGAGCTCGCGATGGTTTGTGCTCGGGATGGTTTGTGCTCGGGATGGTTTCTGGTCGCGATGGTGTGTGCTCGCGATGGTTTGTGCTCGCGATGGTTTGTGCTCGCGATGGTTTGTGATCGCGATGGTAGCATCAAACAGAAACCCCGTCGGCATGTGTGCCACATGATAGCAGGAATGATCGCTGGTGTGTTTACTGATTTGAATCAGTGCATGGAATTCTGACGCAATGAATTGTGTACCATTCGTAACCATTGTATAGCCAAACTCTAATCAGGGTGCAAAACTTTTTATGTCCGATCATGCTAATTTGGTTTTCAAAAAACCTCTGCACTCCGATGGTCGGCCTCCTTGCGAACCTGTTTCAATAATTGCAAAGGTCCCCGGCTCGTCTCTGGCCTCCAATGGGAAAAACTCTGTTCCAGTCGCCGAAAAGGACCCTGCCATTCCTGCCTCTGACGGGCCTAGGTCTAGTCTTGAGATAATGACTGCCATTCTGGAGATGATATCAAAGAACATCATTCAAACGGCATCACTGACTGAAGAGCGAGGAGAGGCACGGTCACAATATTATCTTTCCTGCCGGTATATTGGTTGAGTGTTGGGAAATTATTTTACATATGTCTTGACTTCTTTGATAAGCAAACTAGCTAGAAGCTGAGCCAGAAAAAAACTAACTGTGCAGAATCAGTTTACCACAGAACTATTCTTCTTAATCCTTCATGGAGCATTCCCAAATTACGAGCATTTTTGGCGAAACATTGAGGGTTTGGCATTATTAGTGAATCATTGGTAGTTCTATGTCAGTCTGTCTGACTACTTGAATGGTAAAAAGATTATTCCGACTGCATCAGTAGTATGGGCGAGCAAAGGCATGACTATCTCACATCGTCGACATACATTTCATTCAAGAGGTTGCCGTCACAGGACATTACAAAACATTTAGCAGGCAGATGCTTTCAGAAATCACACGATACTTGCTGTTAATGGCAGTAAGTGACGTGTGAAAATTATACTATAGGGTTTATGATAAACTTATTGTTCCTTAATCGTTTACGGTGTCTAACAACATGTTTATGATAGCAGTAACTCCCTAAACGCTCCCTAAACGCTTCTAGGGGTGAACTACAAAAGACAGACCTGCAGAACTGTACAATCGTGTAGGTCTACACCATCCTTTGAAGAATATTAAAGTAAATGAAGACACGGCAGTGTGGTCGGCGACAAGTGCCCAATATCAACGGAGGTCTGCCCGTCCTGATCGTCGCTTCATGAGTGAACTGGTTCAGAAGTTTGGTGTCCAGCAAGTGTATCTTCTGGAGTTCAAATTATCGCCCATAGGGAGATTGTTAGCTCCCTCAACCGGACTTCAGTGGATGCCAGCTATGCGCCTCTTCTCGGCTGCTCATCTCAGGAGGCTCATCAACATCTTGATCTTCAAGCGGCAACACGATTGTGCAGTTCTGCAGGTCTGTCTTTTGTAGTTCACCCTTTCACTACAGGGAGATTGTAAGCTCCCTCTACCGAACTACAACCGACCCCTGCCGTTCATCTCTCTCTGCGTGGGCTGTCTGCTAGAAGACGACACTCTCGGACTGATTTGTATTTTATGGCATTTGTCATGTAATAAATTATTTTCTGGAAAACTAAAATTGTAAAGTAGATCCCGCCTGTTCGTATAACCAGCTTCATTTCATTTTAAATTGTGAAAACTTTTATATTTTGGAACTCCCACCTCATGAGCTTAAGGAATAGCGAAACGTACGTCGTGGGTATATAAACAATAAAATCAATTAAAGATCGTGTTTGAATTTGACAACTTCAATAACAAGA
>SDVV010013101.1:0-15220 GCA_016164225.1 Gammarus roeselii | reverse complement strand
TAATACCCTCCTACCGTGCGAAATATTCCAATACAATCATATATAGCGTGGTTAAGACCTAGTATCGTACATCTATATAATCCGTCCGTAAGCAAGCGTAACTGTAAGCAGCCTGTAATGAAACCGTAAGAAAAACTGTATCCTGCGAGAGGACCATATATCTCGAGACAAGATCTTTCTGTGACATTGATGGATGGAGAGATCCTCGAGTGCCGTTTGCGTTTTGACCACCATAAAAGTAATTGATCAGAATAGAACTAAATAAACCTACAAGTACAATGTCCAAGTGACCAAGTCGGTCACACTAAGAAATAACATACTTCCTAACAATTACATTGGCCGAATGAAAAAAAATTGCGTTTCGCAGTACTATATCCAGGAGCGCATCCAACATCTTACCGAGGTAGGGTACTCGTGGGAACCCCAAAAAACTGCGTTTGGATTCACTTTATACTACTTCTAGTGGCAAAGAAGTGTGGCAGTCATTTGACCATTCATATATACACATGTTACTAACTTTGTCTGTTGATTTTTATAGACATATTTGTTGGTGTTTGATGTTGGGATTCTCCCATCTGCAGAGCCAGTATGGATTTCATGCAAAATGATCCTAAATTATTTGTCATACATATGAAAACCTTGGCCGCCGACAAATATTATAGTAGAAAGCCATCCCCCACACACTGAAGTAGAAAGTTTGCGATAATTTTTGAACAATTAATGAGAGTTAATATATCATTTCAAATTGTCAAGAACAATTGTATTTCAAATGATACTATCCATACTCATTCCGTTTCAAATGATACTCAAAATGATATAAAACTTGATCCTAGTTCTTGATTGGAAAGCGTGACCTAATGGTTGCAAAAAATGATGTTGTAGTTGGATGGTCTCTTGCCATCTCACTTTTTTTTCTTCAGAGAAGCATATAGTGGTGCTCTACTAATGTTAAACGCAGGGAGCAGAGCCTAACTCTGCTTGGGGAGGATGATGCAATCCCCTCGAACCCGAGCATGTTGTCTTAAGCTCTTGTAGCTTTAATAGCTTCAATCCTTCATGCTTTATAATTCTTTATGCTTGAATTTAAAATAAAAGATCATATTGTGGTTAATGTTCATCTTTTCCTTCCAGGGCATCCGTTTTGTGTATTGATCGAGTATATCTGGAAGCAGTTCTGTTTGTACACACTAGACTATTTATTGATCGCCTTATTGATTGGCATTCATGAGCAAGCCTGTGTTTATTTAAGAAGTGGAAATTCTGGAGAAACTCGCGAGAGTTATGGATGAGTTGAAGCCCTGCAAACTTGACTCACTGAAGATTACTTTCAAGACTTCAGTGGTGTTACCAGGATCTAAGTTCAAACCAACAACCATCAACAATTCAAGGTGGCTACCGTGTTGCAACGTCCAAGCCACCTTTGTCAACCAGAGAGGACTGGTTGCAAATTGAGTCTAGGCATCTACCAGAAGGACGTTGGCTACGGTGCACTGGAGGGCCTAGGGCCCTCTAATTTAATTCTTAAATAATGTGACTTGGGTCAATTTTAAAAACCTGGTGACTTGAGGTGAATGGGATATTCACAAACTTTGTAAGCGGCTTATTTGCTGTGTCAACATATAGGATTCACTATTGGTGTTGTTGTATAGGTACCTAGTGATCAAATCTTGTTAAAGGTAGCTGCATATTGTAATGCCATGACAAAATTTATTAATAAAGATTGTAAAGAAAAACAGTATGAAAGGGCAAACCAACTTCCCCAAGGTGGTTGGGAGTGGATGTAGGGGAGGTGGAGTCCACATCTAGCCAGTTGGGAAGTTGGTCCCTCGAGTACAAGCACTAGTCTGAATAGGCTTGCGTCTTGATGCAAGCCTATTCAGATCTATCAAATCGTTTGACCTTTAGATTCAATGTGCAGGCAGTAAAATATGTAAACGTTTGTATTCAGTCTAATTGCGTACAACCATTTCAATGTCATAGCTAGCTGAAATGCTACCGAGCTACCGATTTTCTGCCCACGCTGTTGTTCAAAGCACGGAGGTGCATGAACATACATGTGGGCAGAAAATGGCACCAAAGTATTCAAAGTATTCATAGTAGATGAAACAGTAGAACGCTATATACTGGAATGCCAAGGTATGCAGAGGAGAGAGCCAAGATGAGAGGAGAGAGCCAAGATGATGAATGCGATGTATAGAGCAACTGAATCAAATGAGTGGAATGAATATATGGAAGAGGGGGGCTATTGAATATACTTTCTCCTGGGACTAGGGAATGAGAGGAAACTATGCGGGACAGAGGCAGCAAGAGTGTCATTATAGAAGGTGATTAAAAGGGCAAGGAATAGGTGTTGGCTGTCCAACCAGCAATGCCTGCAGAGGCACCATAAGGTATCTAACCCCATAAAGCCTGAGAGCCTGAAAGGAGAGGTGAGACAATTGATTAGATGGAGAGCACGAATGAGAGTTCATGGACCAGGGGTCTGGCAAGCAGACTAGGTCCTATACTTCCCCAGTTTCTCCTCCCTTTCATGCACTATGTTACCCTCAACGAGTCATCGCTCCCACTACATATTTTTTTTAAACTTCCCAAACTTGGGAATATGTTGATTTAGAGGTGCGGACCAGGAGCCAATCTACATAGATAAGTAAGATAAGAAAGATGATCACCTATTTTATTTAGTCTAAAGACCGTAGTGTAGATTTTGAATCTGTAGTTCTAAAAGAAAGGAACAGAGTGATGACCAATTTATTTCACCAATTCGTACAATAACGTACAACAACTCATTCACTTGTTAATAACAAATTTGGAAAATCACTTCTCATAGAAACAAATAATTTCAGTTATAACCATTTTAGCATCCATTGTGTCACACTTTTCAATCTGTAACATAAAACTATTTTTAAAACTATTTTAGCAACTAGGATAAGATTTTATATCCTTTTGACCAGTATTTGAAAGAGAATAGGTATTAATAGTAATAGTGTTTATAGGTGCGAGACACGGATTTTGTCCAGTCTGCAGGAGTTTGCATATAACATTTCAGCAGCGCGAAGGTAGGACGCGACCGGAACTGGTTTTAGCAACCGGACGGACGAGCAGCTTTTGGATTATTCATAAGGATTGTTAATATGTTTTAAATGTTAATATGTTATACAAATAGAACGTTTACATATACATCTAGGTATTAATGCACTTTAATTCTGGGCATACTGTGTTTCAATTCCCTTGCATGTCATATTGCTCATATGCATTTCCAATGCTAGTCCTCTGAGTGCTTAGGGATATTGATAACATACATTTTATACGATATTTCTTTTATGATAATAAATCTAACAGTTACATTAAAGATTGAAATCCCACACAGTTCCTGTTTGCAAGAATGGTTATTTCCGGACACGTTCATGATCAATTTTTCAACCTTGGTATCATTTCTACGTCGTTCGCTGTTGGAGAATCACTCGATTATCTTGTTGAATGGTACATTTTGACATAGATAATACGTAAAGTCCAGGCAGTAAGCTCCACAAACCAATGAATGATCACTTTGAACTGGTTTCTGTAGTACAAATTTTATTTTTGCATAAGTATTATAATACGAAGCTATATTTCCTGCATATATTTTTGGATTAAGCCCAAACGAATCAAAAAAGAAGAGTTTGTTATCGTTTTTGAATATTAGGATCCAATGACCCATTTATTAGGATCACTTTTGCTGTTAGCAATCATCTAGCCGTTCATTGGATGCATGGGCATTCTGTTTTCAGCAAAACACCCTATATAGGCACGTTTCATAATTGGATCGCTCTTGGATACTTTTCAATTTGATTATTATCCATGTTTACTGTAGATAGTTGGGGAATACCCTCCTTGCCGAATTTATTTGGATGACACCGATTGTATAACCTATCAGGAACAAGATCATATTGGTAGTGGGTGTTTTTTCACAATTCACTGTTATACGTGAGTTTGCTCTTCTTTCTAGGTTAATGACATCTTCAGAGTCGGTTGGCCTGGTAACTATAACAAATATAGTTCTTCCTGCAGGAAAATTTTGTCTTGTGATGAGATGAGAGCTGTTACGCGTCCCTAGAGCCAAAAATGTTGGATGGTATGCTTGGGCGCACTCTCTGGGAAAAGATGATCTTATGTTAGTAACGCAGTTTCCGTTTACATCAACGATAACGTTTGTGATATAATTATGCTGGAAGTAATTTGGATTGCTATCATATGCTCCGGTATGTGCCGCTTAATCAATGAGAAACAGGGCTAATTTATGTGGAACAACCCCATTGAAGGGGGAATCAATGGAGATGGAGTTTTGACTGGTAGGAAACACGATTGTTTCGACAATAGGTCGATCGAACCTGTATTCAATCATGTCATTGTTTCTTGTGAGCGCTTTATTTAGAACAAGCAAAGCTGTATCGTATGGGATAACCTTTTTGCATCTAAATTTCCATGAATCAACTAAATAGATGTATTGTTCATCGTCATGTGTCAGAAGAACGCTACTAGGTTTTGCCTGCTCCAAACGTATATATACGCTGACATTATTCACTAGATAACTGTTGATACCGGATACATCAAAGTTTAGTGGTCCCATCATATGTATACCATGACGTACATTTTCTTGAATTCAGGTCTCATTTTCGTTTTGATTAACAAAATTCGCTGCGACGATGGAATCTGGAATGGGTGTTGCAGTGATTTATACATCTTATTCAGCCCTTTGTTATTTACATCGGAGCTCTTCATGGATGTATAGGCGTTGGGATTATTTAATAGTCCTGTATAACTATTTTCTTCACACTGAACACTATTTAGGAATAGAGAGAGACTTTGGAACATGCGATGAAAAAATCCATCGAGTGTAACATGTGCAGCGGCAGCCAACGCGCTTCCATCTGCATTTCTAAAACAGATTTTCACTTCTGCAGCTAACGAGCTCAAGTCGACCATCTCATTAGCGGACCCGGGATTAGGAAATTTGATAAAGGTATCGGTAATTCTACCAGCATGCAGGCTGCTGCTCGTACCTTGACAATTTCTTTCAAATTTCGACTAGATACTTGAGTCAATTAAATATTTCTTGTTGACGAGAGGAAACATATCAATCACTCCCATTTCATAGTTTTCCGAAGAGGGGCTTCTAGCCCTGTCATGTTGAGAGATGATCCACCAAGCATGTTGTCGGTATAGAACCTCACCCGAAACTAACGTTAATGCAGCATGAGCAGTTATTTATTAGTTATTAAATAATGGAAGACACGATTCCATCTTTTTTCCATGCTTCTTATTCGATTTACGATTTTTTGCTACTTTTCTTGTGATCTTACCTCCAACTATGACTTTCCCTGCAACATTCTTGGGTGTAGCAATCCTATGTTCCTTTGTTGATTTTCGCATATCTTTCTGCTCCGAGTAATCGTGTGCTATGTTTCGAGCCATATCGGCAGCGGCAGGCAGTAGAGTTTTTCGTATATAAGGCAATGCACGTCTTACAAGAATCGCTATGGTTGAGAAAAATCCGCTACCCCTCTGGTACGATATCGGACTTATGAATCTGTCAATGACATGTAAACTTCCACCGCGTATTTTGTCACGTGACGCGAATAAAACTTCAAATTGTTTGTACGACGGATATGCATATACCACCCTCATTATTGCTAGTTACCAAATGACCTTATTTTTATTCAACGTTATATTTATATGGTTCAAGCTTTTTTCTAAATGCAATACGCATAGGTTCGATCGACCATCCATGAACGGGATGATTTCGCCAACACCGTCTCGTAGATCGATGGAAATGGAATCAATATGACTACGCTGTATTTTTTTAAATATGACATGGACACGCGTAAGTGAATAAGATTTATTAATTGGAATAACATCAAGCATATTGACTTGCTTGTCACCCATTAAACTGCGTGAAATTATATCAGAGTACACGTTTATGTAGCGTACATTATCGTTCATAGTTTTTTTTTTCGCTAAGGGCACCTTCACCGACATTATATTTACGCATCGCTCCGCCCATTAAATCAGCCGATCTATCTCCGGCAGAGTGCCGATTCACCGTAGCTTCAGTATATTTGTGTTACGACATGTTTTGTAGAATAAAGGCATTGAACTTTATGCGTTGTGTGGCCCTATCATATTCAAACAAAATTGTAAGAATCTCTAAGGATTCGTTTCCTTAACAGACTTTTTCTGGTATTGATTTCAGCTCGTAGATGTATTCTTCTAATGTGTTGCCTGAGATATTTTCGCTAGGAACAAACAAAGCAGTATCATGCATGGTTTCGTCCATTTTTATCATTCAAATAATCTACGTAGATTACAATGTTGAACTGTTCATCGTGCTTTTTTATCATGAACCAGTGATTATAGAATACTTCTACAAGTCCTACGCTCCACTCTCCCTGTAGCTGTATTCCTGGATAAATATTGTTAGTAGAACTTGATGATGTGTTTTGGTACAATTTGCTACTGCCTATCGATGAGACGTAGACAAAAAAGTCTTCCGGTTCCTGCATCCTGCACTGGGCCCTACGTCCTATTGACAACAAACCGCTAGTAGACATCAATATATACTGTAAACATGTTCTACCATGTTAAATCCATTTGTACATTGACATCATCATCACCCAAGACACATCGTTTCTTCTTTGCCGGTAGGTTCAACTGCAATGGATTTTTTGGGAATGAGTGTGCATGCGTCGGTATAGTAACGTTTGTTTTCAAACTTACTCGGGTAGTCGTTGGCGGTTTCGCTTTTCAGTAGTCCCAGCTGTCCTTTCTTTGATTCATCGTACATATGATGATTTTTCAGGTAGTTGGAAAATTCCATGTATTCAACCAGAGGAGCTTGCCGCATTTCCGCCTCAATGTCGGCCACATCTTTGAATTGAGGCAGCAACGAGTCTGTGTCCGAGTAGATGAGCGAGACGCTGTCACCGTGTCGTGGTTTCAGAGTGCCATAAAAGAAGATGTAGACTCTTTCTTCAGTTTTTCCAAGCATGTAGAATCCAACTTGTTGTGGATGAACCATTCGGACATATTTTTTGCTTAAGGATCATGATGATTGCTTCGGGAGGGGTTGGCAGCGTGTTTTCGGAACTCGTTGGGTGTGCACACAACATTTGCCTCTAGACTTCTGTTAAGCGGGTTGAACAAAAGTTTGCCGTATATATTATTTGAGAGCAGTTTGTACAAGGACTTTTCAAAGGAGTTCGTAGACTCTTGACGTTCATGGATATTTTTCATAATGGAGGATTTGAAGATCGGTTCCTGTTTTATGCGAAAAATTCGATGAACCCTGGTCACTTCCAGTCCTTGCCTGAGGAGTACTTGCCATAATTCCAAGGCCACGAGGTTGTCATTTTGGGATAGAGGACTAGCAACCAGCTTACGATCTGCTCGTTTCCAGTTTTTTGCCAAAAGTTTTTTGTGAAGCGCGAAACATCGTCCAAGGTAACCTCGTCGTGATGTAGCAGTAGCCGCAACTCGTCTGTTTTTCGTGTAACTTCATCGCTGACTTGGGCATCGATACAGACAATGTACGTGTACTTGCCAAAACAGTCTGCGCTTACCAAGTCTAGTGCTCGAATTTCTTTGGGTGTGAGCTCGTGGATTTCGTCAACAATAAGGGGCTCACTCAAATATCCATCATAAAGACTGTTAAAATCCCACATCGCTGCTGAAGACACAGGTAGTTTATGGTCATAGTCTTTGCATCGGGGATTGTTTGTCTTGTTAGACCATTCGTTAACGTCACAAATCCATCTCGTGTATTTTCCACAATCAGGTGTGGTAGATCGATATCTTTGACCAGCTCCAGTTTAATCTTGCCTTTGTAGAGAGCAGCTTGCATTGCAAAGCCCGGGGCGCTCACAAAATGGACGGGGTCCAAGGTGTAGTCGCGTGTTATGGTCTCCCTAAACTTTTGCTAGACTCCTGCCAGTAGCAACGTGTCGATGAACAGGTAGATGATCATGTAGTCACGCAAAGTCTTGCAGTTGGCTGCATGTAGCATTTCAATCACTTCAGCATAATCTGAGTCCGATATTCCTTTGCCTCGTAGTTGACTGTAAAAGGCTTGTTGCGGTGGGATGTCAGTTTGGTCCAGCACAGAATCCGATGTGATGGCCTCCTAGCAGAAATGTCCTTTTCCCATCTCACCGAGACTTGTGAGATGGGATTTCAGGAGCGGCATGTCATAGCAACTATCTTTAAATTTTTTGGCAAGACTGTCTAAACTTGAGTTGAGGAACGAGTACGAGTCGATAAACTTGACACCGTACACGCTCGTGTCATCGTTCAAGGAGACAGAGATGCTGAGCATTTTGTCTGACTGCTTTGGCAACACAATTATTTTTGAGAAGTTAGTGCCGTCCAATTCTCTCAAAATAAATCTTATGTCATAGGCTGATGCATTGTGAGCAATACAAGGTATGTACCTGAGTTTCTCCGTTATTCTTAGGCTAGAATTCGAACAAAACGCGGCAATGAAGTTCCCTGATATCACTTCTTTATTGGGTCTGAAGACACCCTCGGTGTAATAATTATGGTGGCGAACTCATCTTTTACCATTTTCTACAATAACGTTCTCGCAGTATCCACATGTTTTGATTTCGCAATATTTTTTTATGTCATATTTTGTGAGGACGGAGATGTGGTACAATGGTAAGGTGTCCATGTAATCATTATAACCCAGCAACATATTCTTGACAAGATGTGTCTCCATCTCCTCAAGGGAACTGAAGTCGAATCGACTACTTTGCGCCCTAAAATTTTCCCGTCTGTATCCACCAGAGTATTACTGTACATGCACAACTTGTGTATGTTAACAGGCTCCAGCACATATTCACAGTCATAATAACAAACAACGGGTAATTTCATTGTTGCGTGCATAGCTGAGAATTGGTACATTACGCCTTCTTCAGGCATACATATGTTGTGCAAGCCTGTACTGGACGAACAAAAATTTACGTGTCCAGCTTTTTTGTTTTCGTTAATGCCCTGCATGCAGAATGGACAAAAAATATTGTCTCTATATGTCGTATCTCTAAATGTACGCATAAATGTAGTGAGACATGGTATGAGTGCGACATGGTTGGCATCTAAGATTTACACAAAGTGGATCGGGCGCTCCTCACTGGCCTCTAAACTGCCTCTGTATATACTGACCAAACCATAAACTTCCTTCCTTTTAATATTAATTCACAATTTCTTTCTACATTAGGTAGATCTTTTAACGCCACAGGTGTATTCAAAGCAAGTTTTGAAAAGTTAGAGTAGGTGTTTTTGTATGGGAGGTATGTACGCTCCGACTGTCGTCTATCATTTGAGAGGTGTGTATTTTCAGGCAAATGGAAGTGGGCAATTATGCTAGTGAGCACGCAATTATTGTTTTTAGTCTTGATATTGACTATATGGTACCGGCCTGGACAGTTTTTGGGCCAAGGAATATAGTCGCCCAACTTTTTTGTTCCTGTAACCCCCGTCTTGTAGAATTTAAGCTCAACGCTGGTGTCTGTATTAATAGACCATTCACTACCTTCTCGCTCATGTTTTTCTGATTTATTTTGATAATCTACCCAGAGATCCTCAATCACCTCACTTAAAAGCACGGTTTTTGTTAGCTGGATCACTTTTGTGTTTATCTCTCAGTCCTTGTGTTTATCTCTTAGATGCATCCTCTACTTGTTTGTCCATTTTAATATTCACGGTGTATTGGAGTCTTTGGAATGTTTCTAATTTAGATTCAGTGTGTTCCACTAATTCCTTGCATCCCAATGTAATCATGGACGATTTGTTGATATGTTCAGTGTATGGTATAAATGTTGATGTGACGAAATAATTTCCCAAGAAAAACGACAGAGGTAGGTAGGTGAAATATAGCCTCACGTAAAGGATCCGATCCATCAGTAGCGACGAACTGTTCCGAAGACGACGCCAAGGTCGAACCAGTAGGCTGAGTAACGAATTGTCTAATAGAAGACAGCGCCATTGTGCGTCCAACGCAGCAGTTTCGAAGACATAGTAGTAGGCTGAGCGACGAATTGAGCCGAACCATCAGTTAGCTGAACTCCGGGTCGTTCCGAAGACGGATCAGCAGCAGCAGCAGCCCCCGGTTGCGGGCTTGCGCTAGGGCTTGCGGACATTGAGAGGCTTGCGCTAGGGCCTGCGGACATTGCGAGGCTTACGCTAGGGCATGCGATGGGGCGGACAGGTTTAATTTCAGTATGGGGCACTCCCACCATCCTCCAGCAATGGTGTTTGATCCATCCTACAAGAATAAACAAAGATACATCTATAATAAAAACAATATAATAGACTAACAATGTTACACAAAGATATCTCTAGAATAAGAAAAAAAAGTTAGAATTACTTACATTTAGAGGAAGGTGTGTCGCCAACGAGATCATGAGCACAAATAATGTCTGAACTGCAGCATTCGCCCTTTTATACAACAGTGTACGATAACTTGGGCAAGAGGTCATACGCTGTTTGCCTGCCTGCAGCGGTGGGCTCATATAAAACTAGTGCCGCTGAGGCGGCTGACACACACATCATCAGCTTCTTGTCGAGACTACTCCTTCTTAAGATTGATTAACAAGAGCGAAAAATGGAGCTGATAAAAGTAGGAAATCGTGCAGTCACCTATAACCGGACTCTTCAGAGGTTTGCATTCATTGAAGCTGGAAATTTTGTGTCAATGACTCTACCAACATTTAGAGTTATCTAGAACATTTTAAAGATTGAGGAACATGTGACTATTTTTATAAGACAGGATTTGTCGAGTGTGGAACTGGAGTGCAACTTTGAAGAAATATCACTTGCGTTTTTAAACAGTAAATCGAAACTGCACAAGTCTAGAATTGTACTAAGTCTTGACTTTAGAGTTAGCTTCCTCAGTCAAGAGGAAATAATACTGAAGCGTAGTACATTTCACTCACTTGAGCTAATCTCGGAAGACAAGCCCTACACGATAGATATACCAGACAGATCATTCGCCTTCTCCACCTATGGTGATGAGGTTCTTGAAGAAATATGTAATAATTTATTAAATATGAAATCATATATTTTTTATACTCTAACCTTTGAAACGCATCATGCCTGACTTTGAAAACGTCTCCTGATGGGTGATAAGCTCGAGTCTGTTGCGGGTATGCTTGTGTCTGCATCGGTGGTCTCTGCCACGGTTGTCGAGGTTGCCATTCATGTGTCTGCATAGGGGGTCTCCGCAACGGTTGTCGAGGTTGTCATGCTTGATGCTGCGGCCAGTGATGTACAGGCAGTGGATGACGCTGGTAGTTTGGGTTACCGTACCCAAACTATCAGGGCTGTCAGCGGACAGCCCTGATACGGATGATTTGCTGGAGGGTACTGGGTCGGTGTGCACGTGAAAATTTATGTATTTAGAAAAAATATAACACTGTTTTTGCTCTAACAGGGAATAGATTGATTACAGAGTTCAAAACTTATGTAAACATTTTTTCGTTAAACTTACCTTATCATCCATAAAGTTCCGGGTTGATCTGGTCTACCTCCGATTGAGTTGTTACCATGATCTGTTTAGAAATAAATGTTAATAGGTTAAATAAATTGCTGGAAAAAAAAAATTAACATTGGTTGATGTCAAATATATAAGCACGATGGATCTAATTTTAGAGATCTAAATAGCCCACGCTGATATCCACCTGGTGTTGCCAAACAGCTCCTTGACTTCAGCATATCCTTGATGGAATACATCTGCAAAGAGAGAAAAAATATACATATAAATTAAAGGTTCATTGCAAGTAAGTAAGTTGTGTATCACCTTTTGGGAAAGATGGAGACGATTAGGTATGCAGACATCAACCTCTTCGCCAAACCTGCACGATTATTTGTGAGCGGGTTCTCATCTAGTGGGACGAGTGTCCTTGTGAGAAAAATAATTAGGTAATACATTGATAGCTTCGATGAGGTGGCCGTTAAAGGGTCAGAGCCCTTTCCTGTAAGGAAACATGAAAATATTGAAATACATACAGGACCAGTCGCATTTGATCCATTAGCTAATAAAATTACATGTAAACTCCTTGTTGTGTATGACGATTTTATGTTGTAATCAGAGTCTCTACGTATTATTGCAAAGGTTTTTTGTCGGGGTAGGCACGCAAATATAAGGGCGATTTATTTAAACCAATCACTCTTTTACTCAAATCCGTTCCACCGCACAATATCTTTGAATACCACACACTTTCTTATCCTGCGCATGCTCGATATCAACCAATTACGTTATTTTGGCAAAACATTCCTAGCAAAAGTCAAGATTGAACCGTTCATCTCCATGTAGAAGATACACGTGGAACAAAAACCAAATGGGCTCATCTTGGTTGATTTCACTCACCCAAGTACTTCGAAACTCTTGATTAGAGGACAAATTGCAGGACATGAATTTAAACAAGTGTTATCTCCATAAAATATAATGTATGCCAGATTTGAGATTAAAAGTGAATTAGAATGAAGAGTGTCTAGTACATTCCAGGGGCTGTTGGGTCATACTCTAGCGCGAAGGCCCTACATGAAAGTTATACGAATATTTGTCCGTCTACAACAAGACGCGATGTTGAAAATTTCTACTAGGGTCAGAGTATTTTACACGATTTAAACAAGTTCCATCGAAATTTAGTAGACGCATGTTTACAGCTGCCCGTCCTGGATCGATTATCTGTGCGGATGTTGCCTATATGAAAGATTATGCAGATAAAAATTACGAAATTATATATTTATTGATCGTCATTGATATAGACAGCAAACATCTGTGTGTACAACCCTTGAAAGCTATTACATATAACAATATGATTGCAGCATTTAATAATATATTCAACGAACTAGTATGGCCAACAAATCGATTCTGTTCAGATCAGGGCAGTGAATTTACAAATAGAAACTTTAAAGCTTATTTGGCCAGCGAGAACATATCCATTTATTGCAACTACAACAAGGCCATCAAAGCATCCCCATCAGAGGGTGTCTTCCAAACTATAAAACTTAAGATGGGCAAATATAAGCACGCTTAAAAGGCTGAACGCAAACAATTGTGAACTTGCAAACAATTGTGAACACCTACATTATGACACCACATTCATCATTAATGGATGACGGGTCCCTTCTGACGTTTATTTGTTGAACGACCCAAAACAAATTCAGGCATTGCTGTCGGAAATGTATAAAATACGACGTAAATGAATTAAAGTGCCCAGTACACAACTGAGGGTGGGAGTGTATGTACGCTTACAGTGCAGTGATCCCAGTCACAAAATATTCAGGCGAGGACACGAACCAAAGTTCAAGAAGGAAGTGCTTCTTATTTCACGTGTTAATCAAAAACATCACCCTCCGACCTTTGAAATAACACCACTCGATATTGATGAACCCATCAAAGGTTTTGCCTACAGGCAGGAACTAGTTCAGTGTGACATACCTGATATTTATGCCATCAAGGTCTTAAAGAGCCGAATTAGACTCGGAAGAAAGCAAATCTACGTGACATACACGGATTATCCGGACAGTAAACCTACGTGGATAATTGAAGGAAACGTTGAGTCGTGATGTGTGATAAACGTACTTAGAAACGTAGATGAAATTTTTATAATAAATTAAATCAACTAAAATCATCCGAACGTAGTCAATTCATCAAACTATTAAGTGACAAAGAAGTTAAAATCATCTGCGAAATATTTACATACGTACAAAGCAGAAAATTGGTCTGTGACAAGCTAACTAAGTCACGGGTTTATAAATTAAATTTTAAAATAAAACAATTAGGCAGTAAATCGTCTGGGACCATAAGGAAAACATTATGGAGGGTTTCTGTTCAATTTACTATTACCCACTGCAGTGAGTTTATCGGCCTAGTTCCAAAATCCAAGATGGATAAGCTTACAACAAATCATATTTGCGATAGTGCTACACCATTATCCGTCACAACAGGGCCAGAAATAGCAGAACACAGCAGTAAATAACACAGTCAAAGGTTGAACGAACGTGGAGACGATATGCTTGATTTGAACGCTTCGTCTGATATAACACTAAAATTTTGAATTTAATTCAATCACTATATCGCACTGGTATGACTACAGAGCCCACACCGGAACCGCTCAAACAAAATGAGACAAATAATTGTGGTGTTGCAGCACTATATGCGGCCTCATTGCTCCCGGTGGCTAAGATACTCATCAGCGGTATGCTTCATTACCTGCGAGCCAACACACCATTAAAATTTCAATCGAACGAGTTTGTTAGCCATCCCGATGTCCAAAGCCGTATTCACGTACTTGATCTCCTGAAGAGTATTATCTTATTCAAACGTTCCTGGATAAAATGCCTAAGGCCTTTCATAAAAATAAACTATTGAAAATTGAAGCGAAGGAGGATGGGGCACTATATCAGTTCTGGGACACTTTATAAAATAACACCCGGCTTCGTAACACCGACATAACACTCGTGAACATCTACAAAGCACCCCTGGTATACGATCACTGTATATAAAATCACAGAACAACATAAAATGGCACGTGAACCAGGGAGAAACATGTATGCTACTCGGACCAGTTGGGGGAGGTAGTGCCTCTTAGCGACCAAGAGATAAGGCCATGTGAACAAACCGCAACACTGACAGACACCATGACTGGCAAAATAACATATGAAAATAGGAAATAAATAAGGTCCCCTAGCGTGGAAACATAACCGTCAATCATCTACAATTCCACGTATCATAAAACTAATACAAAAATAAAATATATATAACTTTACTTTGAATGTTGCACCTTTGGGGGTTGATCAAGCGCAGAAAACTTTAGTGACTGAGGCAGAGAATAGACTGATGTGCGAGCATGGACGGAGTGCGATGAGTGCAAGCGTAGTGTACACGATCGAGCCTGTACTGCAGCAAGTTGAACCATTTCTGCCAGCCGCATTGCCAGCGTACACTTGGCAACAGGAAACGCCGAGCGCATATCGCCAGGGCTGTTTCGTATCCCCTATCTCGCGCGCCTGACTCCCTTTCTCTATCCCTCGGGCATATTCATACCGCGGATCTCCAGGGTATATTCGTAGTCCTTATCTCCAGGGCCAATTTGCTCCGCGGATCTTCAAGAGTGTTTTAAGGTATAATGCGTCTTGGCGACATCCTGCTTATGATGATATATCGATGTATACATAACATATG
>SDVV010013100.1:0-15220 GCA_016164225.1 Gammarus roeselii | reverse complement strand
ATCATAAGCATGATGCCACCAAGACGCTGTCACTAAATATACCCTGGGTTTCCTCTCACCGGCACGACAGTCTAAGATGGAGGCACGCGATACCTGTTTCAGACGAGACCGATGCCGGGTTTAAACGAGGATGATACCTGGTGCCACCTATGCGCTCATACAGGTACGAACATGATGACCACTCCCCTGACAGTCTCTGTACTCCGTTCACGCCACCGCCTCAGTCATACCTCACTAGCGGTAGCGAAAGGTTTCTGCGGTCATTCGTTCCCCATAAGAGCGATATTAATGCGTTGATATACATATTGTATTGATGTATCGGTGTTACGATACGTGTTAATGTAGATGTTTTTTTATGTGTGAAGTTTATTAAGAATGTTTCCGTGCTACTAGGAACATATTTATTCCATGTTATGTGCCAGTCACGGCCCCCTGTCAGTACTGATTTCTCACATGGTCATACATGTTGGTCACTACCTCCCCCAACTGACACGAGTGTGAAAAACAGGTTACATCTTGTTATTTGCGTGTTAGGTTATGTTATGCTGTGATTTATTCAGTGATCGTATACCAGTGCTCCATTGTTATATTGGTGATACCGTGTGTTACAACGTATCCCAAAATGCATCTTTCTCGTCCTCTTACTCTTCAATTTTTAATATTTTATTTTTTAAGAAATGCATTAGTCGTTGTATCCAGGAATGTCTGAATGATTGCATTGACGTCTGGAGTTATTACTTCCTTATTTACCAATAAACTTTTTAATAGATCAATTACATGAACACGGCTCTGGACATTGGGATGGCTAACAAACCCATTCGATTCAAATATAAGTGCTGAGTTAGTTTTGAGATAGTGAAGCAAACCTGGGGATAGTGTCTTAGCAACGGGAGGTAATGAGACCGTATATATTACTGCAACATCATCGCTATTTTGTGGCTCATTTTGTTTGATCGGTTCCTGTGTGGGCTCTGTAGATAAGCTATTGCGATAGAGACCGTTAATAGAATTAAATAATTTTATTGATATTTCAGGCTATGTATTCAAATCTAGCATTTCGTCCCCACGCCTACTCAATCTTTGAATGTGATACGTACTGCTATGTTCTGCTATTTCTGGCTCTGTTGTGATAGATATGGGTGTTGCGCTACCGCCAATATGAGTTGTTGTAAACTTATCCATCTCGGACTTTGGAACAAGGTAATAAATCGATTCATCCATGGATTATTTTTGTCAAAAAACTGACTGCTGCAGGTAATAGTAAATTTAACAGAAACCCTCCACGCACGGTTGATAATGTTTTCCTTTTGGCCTCGGAAGATTTACTCCCGGACAATTTACTGTCTACTTTTTTTATTATAGAATTGAATTTATTTATCCGTGACTTGGTTAGTTTATCACAGACCAATTTTCCGCTCTCTATATTTCTAAATATTTCGCAGATGATCTTAACTTCCTTGTTACTTAAATGTTTGACGAGTTGACTACGTTCGGATGATTTTAGTTGATTTATTTTATTATAAAAATTCATCTTTCGTTTCTAAGTACGTTATTACACATCACGACACAATGTTTCCTACATTATTCCACGTAGGTTTGCTGTCTGGATAATCCGTATATATCACGTAGATTTGCATTCTTCCTTGTCTAATTCGGGTCTTCAATACCTTGATAGCATAAATATCAGGCTTGTCACACTGAAATAGTTCCTGCCTAAAGGCAAAACCTTTGATGGGTTCATCAGTATCGAGTGGTGTTATTTCATAGGTCGGAAGGTGATGTTTTTGATTAACACGCGAAATACGAAACACTTCTTTCGTCAACTTTGGTTCGTATCTTCGCCTAAATGTCTTGAGACTGGGAACACTGCACTGTACGCGTACGTACGCTCCCAATTTTAATTGTATACTGGGCACTTTTATACTTTTACGTCGTATTTTATACATTTCCGTTAGCAAAGCTCGAATTTGCTTCGGATCGTTCAACAAATAAACGTCAAATGAGTTCCGTCCCATTAAGGATGAATGTGGTTTCATATTGTGTGTCGTTACATGTGCTGGCAAATCATTTATATAGCGTTCAGTCTTTTTTGCATGAATTTATTTTCCCAATTTATGTTTTATAGTCCGTATAACGCGTTCTACTGGGGAAGCTTTGTTGATCTTGTTCCATGTGTAATGAATGGATATGTTTTTGCTAGCAAAATATGCTCTAATGTTTCTATTTGTAAATTCACTGCCTTGATCTAAACAAATCCGAGTTGATGGCCATTCTAGTTCATTGAATATTTTGTCAAATGCTGCAATCATATTTTCAAATGTAATAGCTTACAAGGGTTGTACACACATATATTTACTGTATATATCAATGACGATCAATAAATATCTAATACTATAATTTTTAGATGCATATTCTTTCACATAGGCAACATTTGCACAGAGAATTGATCCCGGACGCGCAGCTGTAAACATACGTCTGCTAAATTTCAAGGGTGCTTGTTTAAATCGTGTGAATGTTTCTGATGCTAGTAGAAATTTTTCAACATCGCGTCTTGATTTAGACGGACATATATTCGTATAGCTTTGAAGTAGAGCCTTCACGCTAGAGTACGACCCAACAGCCTCCGGATTGTAGTAGACACTCTCCATTTTAATTCACTACTAATCTCAAATCGGGTGTACATTATATTTTATACTGGCAACACTTGTTCAAATTCATGTCCTGCAATTTAAACTCTAATCAAAAGTTTTGAAGTACTTGGTTTTGTGAAATCAACCAAGATATGACCGTAAGGTTTTTGTTCCACATGTAGCTTGTACAACGAGATGAACGATTCAATCATATCTTTGCAAGAAATGTTTTAACGAAATATCGTAATTGATTGATATCGCGCATGCGCAGGATAAGACAATGTGTGGTATTTAAAGATATTGTGCGATGGAATGGATTTGAGTGGAAGAGTGATTGGTTTAAATATATCGCACTGATATTTGCATGCCTGCCCAGACAAAACACAGATGCAATAATACGTAGAGACGCTGATTCCATCATAAAGTAATCGTACACAACAAGTAGTTTACGTATAGTTTTCTTCGCTAATGGATCGAATGCGAGTGGTCCTGCATGAATTTTTATTTTTTCATGTTTCCTTACAGGAAAGTGCTCTGATCCTGAAACGACGACCTCATCGAAACTATCAATGTATTTACTAATTATTTTTCCTTCAGGGACGCTCTTCCCGTTGGATGAGAACCTGCTCACAAACAAACGTGTGGGTTTGGCGAAGAGGTTGATGTCCGCAAACCTAACAGTCTCCATTCTCCCCAACAGGCAATTGGCAACTAGCTATTTTTCAATGTACTTTTAATATATATATATATATTTTTCTGACAACAAACTAACTTTTTCAACGAATCTTTAAATGATATTTATTTTTTATTTCTCTTTACAGATGTATTCCATCAAGGACATGCTAAAGTCAAGGACCTGTTCGGTATCACCAGGTAATTTTTACATCTCTAATGTCAATATATCATTATGTTTGACATTATTCAATATTGTTCCCGTATGTTTTTTTCCAGCAATTGATTTAACCTTTTATCATTTCTCAGCAGATCATGGTAACAACTCGATCGCAGGTGTACCAGATCAATCCGGAACTTCAGGAATGAGAAGGTATGTGTAACAAAAAATGTCGATACATATTTTTGGATAATGTAATCATTTTTCCGTTATATATATATTCTAATACATGAATTGTTCACGTGCAGACCGACGCAGCTTCTTCCAGCGTATCAGGGCTATCCGCTGGCCAGTCATTGGGCAAACTATCAGGGTGATCCTAGGTACGGTAACCCAAACTACCAGCGTCATCCGCTGCCTGTACCTCACTGGCCGAAACCTCGACAACCTTTGCAGAGACCATCATGGCAGAGACAAGCATACGCGCAACAGACTCGAGGTTATCATCCATCAGGATCCTTTTACCAAGTCGAGCATATACAAAGGTTAGTGTATATTCTTAATAATTATTACATCTTCATCATAGGTTGTCTGAAACGTTAGGGGTGTCTTACTAGCTCATGTGATTGAATACGCTTCAGCATGATTTCCTCTTGACTGAGGAAGCTAGCTATAAAGTCAAGACTCGGTACAATTCTAGACTTGTGCATTTTTGATTTAATGTCTCCAATCGAAACACTCGATAAATCCAATTTCCACACTCGACGAGTCCTGTCTTATTAAAAGTCATCTACAAAAATCTTAAATATTGGTGGAGTCGTTGACACAAAATTTCCACCTCCAATTAATGCAAACCTTTGGAGAATCCGACTATAGGTGAATGCACGATTGATCATCTGCCTTGCGGTAACCTACCGTTGTAGGTAAACAGGTTGCAACATGTATAGTATACTAATGTATCAAAGGGCGTGTGATGCAGCCCAGACATTAGTTCGGCTTATAAGGTCGTTGACGTCACACCTTCCTCGCAATATGTAAGTAATTCTAACCAGTCATTTTTATTCTAGAGATTTCTTTGCTATTTGTATTGTTTTAAGCGTGCGTTATTTGTTAATCTATTTTTCTTTATTCATGTAGAATGAATCAAGACGATATGGTAATGGCAGATGCGCCATTGTTGGAGGATGCAGCGAGTGTCCCTAGCGTCGCAGTGTCCGCAATTCCTAGCGTAAGTGTCGCAACGCCCATAAGTCCTAGCGCAAGCCCGCAACGCGATTCTGCCTCCCTACCGGAACAACGCGGAGTTCAGCCTGCAGGTGCGTTGGATGCGCCCTTGGCGCTGTCTCCTGTAGAACAGTTTGTTACTCAGTCTACTGCTCCGAAACTACCCGTAGTTCAGGCTACTGATGATCTATTCGTCACTCAGTCTTCTGCTCCGGAACCAGCCGGAGTTCAGGGTACTGATGATCCATTCGTCGCTCAGGCTCCTGTTGCGCCCTTGGTAGCATCTCCTGTTGAACCATCTACTGATGATTTGCGTGAGGCTATATTTCATCCACCAACCTCTGAAGGTATATAGGACCGCCATTTCGTAACATCGACATTTATCCCAATCACTGAACACGTCAACATATCATCCATGATAACATTATGCTGCAGGGAATTAGTGAAGCACATTGAACCAAAATTAGGAACATTTCAGAGACTCCAATGCACCGCGTGGGTTAAAATCGGGAAAAAACATGGAGGATGCATCTATAGATGACAAGGACTGGATATTAAACACAAAAGCGATCCAGCTGACAAAAACCAGTGGATTTAAGTGAATTGATTGAGGATCTCGGGGTAGATTTACAAAATAAATTAGAAATACAGGAGCTAGAAGGTAGTGGATGGAGCATTAATACAGTAACCGCTGTTGAGCTGAAATTCTACAAGACAGGGGCTAAAGGATCAAAAAGACTGAGTAGTTATGTTCCTTGGCCCAAAAATTGTCCAGGCAGGCACCATATAGTAAATATCAAAACAACAAACAAATATTGTGTCCTGACAAGCATGGTTGCCCATTTCCACTTGAAACAACATACAATCTCTCAAATTTTAAACGATAATCATGTGATGCATATCTCCCATACAAAAACACATATTTCACCTTCTCAAATCTTCCCATGAACGCACCTGTGGCTTGAGAAGATTTACCAAATATAGAAAGAGATAATGATGTCAACATTAGACTATATCAGCTCACTAAAGAGAAAGAAGGTTACGGGCTGGTAAGTGTATAAAAAGGTAGTTTAGAGGACAGTGAGGAGCGCACGATCCATTTAGTGCAAATCTTAGTTGCTAATCATGTCGCACTCATTCCATGTTTCACTACATTTATGAAAACATTTAGACATACGAGACATAGAGACAACTTTTTTTTATCCCTTCTGCATGCAAGGCATGCACAAGAGCAAAAAAAAAGGTCACATAAAATTATGTTCGTCCACTACAGGCTTGCTAAACATCGGTATGCCTGAAGAAGGGGAAATGTACCAATTCTCAGCCATGCATACAACAATGAAACCCCCTGTTGTATGTTATTATGACTGTGAATCTGTGCTGGAGCCCACCCAAGAGGGAAAACATGTAGTCAACATACACAAGTTGTGCATGTACAGTTATACTCTTGTGGATAAAGACGGGGAAATTATAGAGCACAAAGTAGTCGATTCGACTACAGTTCCCCTTGAGGAAATGGAAACACATCTTGTTAAGAATATGTTGCTGGATTATAATGAAAACATGTCAACCTTACCATTGTTCCCCATCCCCGTTCTCACCAAACAAGGCGTGAAAAAATATTGCGAGTGCAAAACATGTGAATGCTGTGGAGACGCTTCTGGAGAAAATGGTAAAAAACGAGTACGTCTTCATAATCATTACGTCGAGGGGGTCTTCGTCCCCAATAAAGAAGTAATAACAGGAAACTACATTGGGGCTCTTTGTTCTAATTGTAACATGAGAATAACGGAGAAACTCAGGTTCATGCCTTGTATTGCTCACAATGCATCGGCCTATGACATGCGCTTCATACTGAGAGGATTGGACGGTAAAAACTTTTCCAAAATAAATGTTTTGCCAAAACAATATGATAAAATGTTCAGCATCTCTGTCTCCTTGAACGATGCCACGAGAAGTACGGTGTCAAGTTTATCGACTCGTTCTCATTTCTCAACTCAAGTTTAGACACTCCTGCCAAAAATCTTAAAGATAGTGGGCATGACATGTCCCTCCTCAAATTCCATCTCACTAGTCTCGGTTACAGTGACAAGGTTCTTGACCTCGCCACTCGAATAGGACATTTCTGCTACGAAGCCGTCACATCGGATTCTGTGCTGGACCAAACTGAGATCCCATCGCAACAAGCCTTCTACAGTCAACTTCGAGGCAAAGGAATATCGGACTCTGATTATGCTGAAGTGATCTAAATGTGGGAGGCAGCAAACTGTAAGACGTTGCGTGAGTACATGATCATATACTTTCTCATTGACACGCTGCTGCTGGCCGAGGTCTTCCAAAAGTTTAAGGAGACCATGACACGCGACTATACCCTGAACCCCGTCCATTTTGTGAGCGTCCCTGGCTTTGCAATGCAAGCCGCCCTCTACGAAGGAAAGATGAAACTGGCGCTGGTCAAAGATATCGATCTCCTGAGCTTGATTGTAAAAAACACACGAGGCGAATTCGTGACGTTGACGAAAGGTCTTACCAAGATTAACAATCCTCGATGCAAAGACTATGACCCTACATTACCCGTGTCTTCAGCAGCAATGTGAGACTTTAACAGTCCTTATGGTGGATGCTTGAGCGAACCGCCCATCATTGGCGAAATCCTCGAGCTCACACCGGAAGAAATTCAAGCATTCGACTTGGTAAACACAGACTGTTCTGGCTAGTATATTTACATTGTGTGCGTAGATGCCCATGTCAGCGATGAAGTTGCAAGAAAAACAGATGAGCCGTAACTCCTGCTACATCACAAAGTGATTACTTTGGACGATGTTTCGCCCTTCACAAAAAATCTCTTGGCTGGCTCAGAACATCTCATGAGCAGAAAACGAGCAGATCGTAAGCTTGTTGCTAGCCATCTGCCTCAAACTGACTACCTCGTGGCCTTGGAATTTTTCCAAGTACTCCTCAGGCAAGGACTGGAAGTCACCAAGGTTCATCGAATTTTTCGCATCAAGCAGGAACCGGTCTTCAAAACCTTCATCATGAAAAATATCCAGAAACGTCATGAGTCTACGAACTCCTTTGAAAAGACCCTATTCAAACTGCTTTCGAATAGTATATACGGTAACCTATTGTTCAACCCGCTCAACAGAAGTCTAGAGGCAAAAGTCGTGTGCACCCCCAACAAATTCCGAAAACACGCTGCCAACCCGTTCCTAAAAAACTGCTACGCCATCGGCCCCGAAACAGTCATCATGATCCTCAAGAAAAAAAATGTCCGAATGGTTCATCCACTCCAAGTTGGGAAAAAGCATAAGCAAAAGTCTACAGCTTCTTCTATGACACACTGAAGCCACGGTACGGTGATACCGTCTCGCTCATCTACTCGGACACTGACTCGTTGCTGATCCAGTTCAAAGGCGTGCCCGACATTGAAGCGGAAATGCGCCAAGCTCCCCTGGCTGAATACATGGACTTCTCCAATCATACCAAAAATCACCTCTTGTTCGATGAATCCAAGAAAGGACAGCTAGGACCACTGAAAAGCGAAACAGCTGATGACTACCCGAGTGAAATCATCTGCTTACAACCCAAGTGTTACAGCATGTTGCTTGAGTCCGACGCAACAAAATCGGCTGCTTATGGTGTCAATTACCAGACACAAGCCAAAATCAAACATGAACAATAAAGAGAAATACATAACCAAAAAATATACACGCACTTTGAGGCAATACACAACATTCGTGCGCAAGCATGCCAACTCCAAACTGTAAGCACTATCAAAAACTGCCTCAGCAAATTTGAGAATAAGCGCTACTATCTCGACGCATTCACAACTCTTGCCTATGGCCACCCGGACATTCCCAAAAAATTCAATGAAAAAAATCTCACGTCACTAAAAAGAGGAAGCAATGTGACTTAGCTAATGAAATCAATGAAGAAATGGATTTAACATGGAAGAGACGCAAGCCGGGTGAGACCGTCTTTGGCGAATACACTCGCGATGAAAGCACCTCCACGTCTACAGGATTTATCCTCTAAATGATCATAAAATGTGAATAATCCTTGTATGTATATAAAATAAAAAAATATATAAAAGTTGTTTGATTGTCCTAGTAATAAGAGTATATATTGATGTCTACAAGCAATTTTTTGTCAGTATGACGTAGGACCCAGTGCAGGATGCAGGAACCGGAGGACTTTTTTGTCTATGTCTCATCTCTAGGCAGTAGCCAATTGTATCAAAACAATACGTCATCAAGTTTTACAAACAGTATCTATCCAGGTATACAGCTACAGGGAGAGTGGAGTGTAGGACTTGTAGAAGTATTCTATATTGAGTGGTTCAATATAAAAAAAACATGATATACAATATAACATTTTATTCTACATAGACTATTTGAATGCTGAAAATGAACGAATCGGGCATATTAAAGCTTTGTTTATTCTTAGCGAGAATATCTCAGGCAATACATTGGAAGATTATATCTCCGAGCTAGAAATCAATCTAAGAAAAAGTCTGTTAGGAAAACAAATCGTTAGAGATGAAGGAAAATTGTTTGAATATGACAAGACCACACGACGCATAAAGTTTAATGCCTTTATGCTACAAAACATGTCGCAACACAAATATACTGAACCTATGGCGAATTTGTACTTTATCGGAGAAAGATCGGCTGATTTAATGGGTGGAGCGATATGTAAATATCATGTCAGTGAAGGTGGCGTAAGTGAAAAAATGTCCTTTATGAACGATAATGTACGCGACATAAATGTTTACTCCGATATAATTTCACGCAGTTTTATGAGCGACAAGCAAGTCAATATTCTTGGTGTTATTCCTATTAATAACTCTTATTCATTTACACGCGCACAAGTCAACAATAAAAAATTACAGCTTAGTCATATTGATTCCATTTCCATCGATCTACGAGATGGTGTTGGCGGTAATATCCCGTTCAAGGATGGTGGATCTAGCCTATGCGTATTGCATTTTAAAAAAAGCTAGAGCCTTATAAATATAACGCTGGATATAAAAAAGGTCATTTGGTATCAAGCAATCATGAGGGTGGTATATGCATATCCGTCGTACAAACAATACGAAGTTTTATTCGCGAAACGTGACAAAATACGCGGTGGAAGTTTACATGCTATTGACAGATTCACAAGTCCGATATCGTACCAGAGGGGTAGCGGTTTCTTCTCAACCATAGCAGTCTTGTAGGACGCACATTGCCTTTTTTACGACAAACATTACTACCTGCAGCTGCCGATATGGCTCGAAACATGGCACACGATTACTCGGAGCAGAAAGATATTCGACAATCGATAAAGGAACATGGGGTTGCTACACTCAAGAATGTTATAAAGAAAACCATGGTTGGAGGTAAGATCACGGGAAAAGTAACGAAAAATCGTAAATCGAAGAAGATTCATTCAAGAAACATAGAGCCGTGTCGTCCATTGTTTAATTACTAATAAATACCAGTGTTCATGTACCAATACCGTTAGTTTTGGGTGAGGTTCTATACCGACAACATGCTTGGTGGATCATCTCTCAACATGACAGGGCTAGAAGCCCCTACGGAAAACTATGAAATGGGGGTGATTGATATGTTCCCATACATCAACAAGAAATATTTAATTGAGTCAAGTATCGAATCAAAATTGGAAAGAAACTATCTATGTACAAACAGTAGTCTGTATGATGATAGAATTGCCTATTCCTTTATAGAATTTCATATTCCAGGATCGGATGATGAAATGGTTGACTCGAGCTCGTTAACTGCAAAAGTGAAATCCGTGTTAGAAATGCAGATGGAAGCGCATTGGCCGCCGCTGCAAATGTTACACTCGTTGAAGGATTCTTTCATCGTATGTTCCAAAGTCACTCTCTTTTCCTAAATGGTGTTCAGTGTAAAGGAAACAGTTATACAGGACTACTAAATAATCTCAACGCCTCTACATCCATGAAGAGCTCCGATCTGAATAATAAAGGGTTGAATATAATCTATAAATCATTGCAAACACCCATTCCAGATATGATCATCGCGGCAAATTTTACTACTCAAAACGAAAATGAGACTTGGATTCAATAAAGTGTACGTCATGGTATACATATAATGGGACCACTAAACTTTGACGTATCCGGTAGCAATAGTTATTTATTGGATAATGTCAGCGTAAATATACGTTTGGAGCTAGCAAAACCTAGTAGCGTTCTTCTAACACATGACAAGGAAGATTACATCTATTTAGTTGATTCATGTAAATTATGGTGTAAAAAAATTGTACCATACCCTACAGCTTTGCTTGCTCATAATAAAGCACTCACAAAAAACAATGACATGATTGAATACATGTTCGATCGACCTATTGTCAAAACAATCGTATTTCCTTCCGGTCAAAACTCAATATCCATTGATGACCCTTTCAACGGGGTTGTTCCACATAAATTAGCCCAGTTTCTCATTGATCAAGCTGCACACAACGGAGCATATGATCGCAGTCCAAATTACTTCCAGCATAATGATATCACAAACGTTATATTTGATGTAAACGGAAACTACGTTACCAACATTAGACCATCGTTTCCCAGAGATTGTGCCCAAGCATACCATCAAACCCTTTCGGCTCTAGGGAGGCGTAACAGCGCTCATCTCATCACAAAACAAAATTTCCCTGCAGGAAGAAGTATATTTGTTATAAATACAAGACCCAACGACTCTGAAGATGTCATTAACCTAGAAACACGAGCCAACATAGGTATAACAGTGAACTGTAAAAATCCACCCACTACGAATAAGATCTTGTTCCTGGTAGGTTATGCACTCGGTGTCATCCAAATAAATTCGGCAAGGAGGGTAATCCCCAACTATCGACAGTAAACATGGATAATAATCAAATTGACCACATATCCAAGAGCCTTCCAATTATGAAACGCGCCTATATAGGATGTTTTGCGGAAAACAGAATGCCCATGCATCAAATGAACAGCTACATGACTGTTAACAGCATTAGCGATCCTGATAAAATGGGTCATTGGATCCTAATATTCAAAAACAGAAACAAACACTACTTTTTTGATTCCTTTGGGTTCAATCCAAAAATATATGGAGGAAATTTAGCATCGTATTATAAAATCCATACAAAAATACAACTTGTACTGCAGAAACCAATCCAAAGTGATCTATCGTTGGTCTGTGGAGCTTACTGCATCTACTTTACCTATTATCTATGTCAAAATGTACCAGTTAAAAAGATAATCGAGCGGTTCTCCAACAGCAAACGACGAAGAAATGATATCGAGGTTGAAAAACTCATCATGAACGTGTCTGGAAATCAACAATCGTGCAAGAATAATATGTGTGGAGTCTTGGTCTTTAATACAGCTTGTAAATTATTATGTAATTGTAATTATCAATAAAAATTATCTTATAAATGTATGTTTGTCAATATCCCCCCCAAAAAAAACATTCAGAGGACACAGCATTGAAATGCAATATGAAAGCAACGAAGTTGCAATATACCTCCAAGCATTGAAATGATAATACCCTTATGTAAATATATAACCCGTTAACATGTATAAGCTTTCCGTCTGTCCGCTTCTTTCGCGCCGCACAGCCTTCGCGCCGACCGCCGTACACCCGGTTGAGTCAAGTTGCATGCACCGCGCCCTACCCCCCGCCCCGCCCAAAAGTAACTCTATTAACGCCTATCTATAATCCTTCACTGATCTGCGTTTCGGTGATATATATACTACTTCTATCATGAAGGGAAGTTTTTGTAAATATTGAAAATTGTGTAGGAGGTATACCATCCAATATTTAATTTTGCTAATCATGAGGTGAAAACAATCAGGCATAAAGGATACCTCGTTTCACATCAAATTCGCTAGGAACTCATGTTTACATTACATTGGAAACTTGGAGTAGTCTGAGTATTAGAGACCATATTGGACGAATCTATAAGAGTCGAACATTCATAGTAATAGATGTATGAATAATTTGAAGAAATTCCTAAAATTTTCTGGATTATTTGTGAATAATCCAGTTTAGGAGTAATCGAGTTTAAGAGTAATCCAGTCTAACGAGCGTGACTACCGTAACGTCGTCAGCTGTAGTACTCTGTAGCAAATACATTTTTCCACTGCTTACCCGCAGCCAACGCTGCGTAGCTCAGCTCATGCTGTGTTTATTGATTTTGTTTAGTCATCTACACATTTATATTTCTTACCATAGGATGAACAATTGTACAAAACTTAAAACAATAGTTATTAGGTGTCAACTCCAAAAAATTATTCCCGTCGTTACCAGTATTGTTGACATTGATTTCATGCTTGTATGTCGTGCACATTATTTCCTGGCATCGTACATCTCTTTATGCCTTCGTGCGCTGTTACACGTCAGTGCTCCAAGAAGTCCGAGAACTGTTCTTTGGACCAGGTGAGTCAAATCATTCACAATAAATCTTTATGACGCCGACAGTAATAATGCGTCCATACATATATACTATGGCGACAAAAACTGATCAATGCCTGTTTGATAGTTATCAGAATAATTGGCACTATTTTTGTTGCGACGAGAGGGATTGTTGTAAATTGAAAACCCCATCGGAAAGAAATTGCGTGCCAATATTTATCAGGATCCAGCAGTGACGGCATCAATAACAGGCCACCTTGTCACGCACATGTAACAAGCCTCAAGGATCCGTGTTAGGTCCAGTTCTCTTCTTAATATTCATAAATGATCTTGATAGAAACGAGCTTTCGAACATTAGTAAGTTTGCAAGTGCAAACCAAACAAAAGTGTCAGCAAATCCAATTAGACTTGAACAAAATGGCGGGTTGGTCAGAAAAGTGGCTAATGAAACCTAATGTAGACATATGTAATGTTATGCTCATTGGTCCTCATAACCTCATGAACGAATACTCATGTCCGGTAAGAAACTGATTCCTACCACCGAAGAGAGAAACTTAGGTGTCATCGTTAGCTACGACTTGAAAAGCAGCCAGGAATGTAACGATGCTGCCAAAAAGGCAACAAAGTGCTAGGTATGATTTTTCTCATGAAAACAGACATAGTATTCATAAGTTATACAATGCATTTGTTAGAGCGCATTTCGAGTATTCCGTTTAATTCTGGTCTCCTTCTCTCAGAAAAGACGTTATTAAATAAGAGAAGGTTCAACGTAGAGCTGTCAAACTTATCCCTTCGCTGCGTAATAAGTCAAACGAAGTCAGACTACGCGAACTCCACTTTATTCACTTGAGAAGCGTCGAGTCAGAAGTGACATGATCGAGGTGTTGAAGATTATGAAGGGTAAGGGAAACGTCGACCGAGCGAGCCTTTTCAGTCTAGATGCGAGCGGAGTGGCTAGGAATAATGGATACAAAATCGTTGGGAAACGTTTCTCACTCGCCATCAAGCCTAATTTCTTCACGTATGGAGTTGTTGGAGAATGGAACAGACTTCCAGAGGAGGTTGAAAACTGCTATACAATCGAAACGTTTACGTCACGACTTGATTAATTCTACGTGAGTAGCTAAACCGTTCCCTTTCTTGTGGTTTTGATAATCAGAAGTGGCACATTACGCGCTCATAGACGTTCTAGTTCAGACCTTATTCTCTCGCTATCAAAAGGCAACTTAGTTTGGGCCAAAAGCCCTGTTGTTGTCTTCTTACACTTGTAAACATTTATAAACACCTCGGATATTGGTCAACGTTGCAGGACAATACTTCTGACCATAGCTTGTCCTCGAAACGGATTATTGCCAACACCAACACAAAACACCGCTGTTCAAGTTCAAATGTCTTAAACAGCGGATGTACCGACATGTATATTGTAGATCCAGACAGACGTCGCCGCAAATGTGTGCCGGTCGCACGCACATTAGTACACAGAAAGGGCGCGAAACAGCCCTGGAGGTGTGGGGCGCGAAACAGCCCTGGAGATATGGGGCGCAAAATAGCCCTGGAGATATGGGGTACGAAACAGCCCTGGAGATAGGGGGTGCAAAACAGCCCTGGCGATATGGGGCGTGAAACAGCCTTGGAGATATGGGGTACGAAACAGCCCCGAGATATGAGGGCCGAAACAGCCCTGGAGATTGTTGGTTATTGTTTATGGTTATTGATGGTTTGTAAATAGGTATTGTAATGGGTAAGCATAGTTGTATGATTTAATGTTAGAGTTTATTGAATTGGCATATCGGCAATTCATGTTGGCCTGGTACATAGTAGGTTGGCTGTAAGTGTAGGATTTATTTATCTTTAAATATGATACTTTTATATCGTATTATTAAGCATCGCAGGCCCCCTGTTATTTCAAGTGTTTGTATTGCTAGAACATTATCGTACTTAGGGTATTAGTAAACGAGGTAGTTTCCGTTGTAATAAAATTTCGTTGCTCGATCATTATCATACCTAGGTTTGACAACAGGTTTTTATAAGTGAATTCAATATTATGCAGGCTCTTTGTTATTATAGAGCAAATAAGCTATAATATTCGCTATTGTATATATGTAAATATATACATATAT
>SDVV010013099.1:0-15221 GCA_016164225.1 Gammarus roeselii | reverse complement strand
CTAACAAATAACAAAGATCCTAACTAATACATTCGATAAAAAGATTCAAATATCTTGCCATCCTATTTCCTTCACTAAAAGGATACATTCTAATTAAATACCTTCACAAATAACATACATAGAGTCACTAATATATAACTACAGTATCAGAGAAGAACAGCGTCTGAGTCACTAACAAATAACATACTTTATAACCAATACATTCGATAAAAGGTTCAAATATCTAGTCATCCTAATTCCTTCATAAATAACATAAATCCTAATTCCTTCACTAAATAACACATATCCTAATTCCTTCATAAATAACACATATCCTAAATCATATCTATCTAATACTTTCACTGAAAGGATACATTCTAATTAAATACCTTCACAAATAACATACATTGAGTCACTAATTATCCAGGGCGATTCTCGCACAGCCGTTCTCGCACAGCGATTCTCGCACAGCGATTCTCGCACAGCGATTCTCGCAGAGCGATTCTCGCACAGATATACACTACTTAGAACCACCAAAGATTTCTAGGCTTAGCTGTTGGCTACATCTGGAGAACCCCTGCAGAACACTCAGAAAGACACCTCATGCAGTATTTTATGAATGAAAAATTTAATAGCAGAGACTATCTAGGAGCATCAATAGCTAAATAACGGCTGGTAGCTAGTTCCCCATTCAAACAGCTTACAAACTCTTCAGCCTAATTTCTTGGGCAGGCATCACCTAGTGTGAGGTCTACTCCCGAGCGCTAGCCGAGCTTCGATGAAGAGAGCGAATATTTAATAAAAGCAAAATTTAATTATTTTTTATAACAAAATCCTAGTACAGGAATATCCAAGATTCAGAAAGGTAGTTTCTAAAATGGAACAAGTTACCCCAACTTAATACTAATAAAAAATACATGGAAATCATTTCATTGCGGAGTCGTGTAAATTCTGACCCAAGTCTGGAATTGGCCGTCGGTAAATTTTTTGCTAGCTCGGCACATATATAGTTAATTATAATTTATACCTGTACGCATAGTATGGAACGTTTTCAAAGATCAGCCATTGCTAACACAAAGACTATACCTGCAATTACTCAGCACACTTACTTTCTGAGTCCCCTTTTCAACAATGGAAAGCTATAGTGTTAATTCATAGAAGGAATGTCACCTCGTTAGTAATATTTACCTTCTTAGGTATCGTTGGCAATAATGTTATTTCTTTCGAAATAGCTAAAACTACTATTTCTTTCTCAAATGAGGCCTGTAAGTTTCTCTTTTGGTGAAATTTGTATAGGTACCATGATAGGTGTCAACACTGTGTCTTTCTCTGTTATAAACTGGCATGGGAGAGAGGAAATTCCTTCTCTGAAATTGTAAAGAGACAAAGTTAAAAACGTATTCACTCGTTCAATAGTAGCAACGGGAAAGTTATAAATGTTCGCTTGTTCACTAGTAGTAATTGAAAAGTTGTAAATGTTTACTCTCGTTCACTAGTATTAGCGGAACAGCTATAAATGTTCACTAGTACTAACGGCAAGGTATAAATGTTTAGTTGTTCTACAGTAGTAATGGAAAAGTTGTACATGTTCACTCTTGTTCACTAGTAGTAGCGGAAACGTTATAGAGTAATTTTATTATCCCGAAAGCAGCCACACTTGCTCTCATTCCGAAAATAAACAACGTCGATGCAACGGTTCGTCCGTAAACTTGTTACTGCTGTGTGTTTCCAGCATGCTTGCTTAATAATTTCTGATAATAAAAAATCTTTTTTGTGTTTGAGAATGTCACATCGCTTTGTATTTTGTCATCCCGGAATCCTTAGTAACGTAATAATTTGCTGTTGTGCCATGTTTGTTGATATATGACTGTACTTACCATTTCTAGGTAGTGTGTTCAATTCATTGTAATGCTACCTTATACGTTGATCTATACAATAATTCTAACCCTAAATTTACATGTTCTTAATATTTACTCTATTGATTACATATACACGACCAAATGTACATATAGTTATAATTTGGGTTGACTGTGTGAATGTAGTGTGACTGCTGATCACTGCAGTTTCACTTCTGGTTCAAGCATTCAACGCATTCGTGAGCAATGCATTGTGGAGTTCACAAAGTTTTTTTCAACAGATATCAGATACAGATACAGACACCAGGCCGCATCCCCCAGAAAGAGGGGTGGCCGACGGCAAAGCGCACCTCACAAGCTCATACGCTCACACTCCCACAACTTAGCCCTTTTGTACTAAAGAGCCCGGCCGTTACCCCCGCAACATACACTCAGGGTCACGAGTGCAGTCCTAGAATCCGTCGTCAGCAGTAGGGCCCGACAGTTTTCACTGGTTTACCCCCGCCGCGTCATAATGACCGGGCCCCCCCCCCACCCACGACCATCCCGACAGCGGGATGCCAAGGGCGGAAAAGCACATCAGAGCAGCGTCACAATCAACCATTCACAACCATTCTCCAATCACACCTGTTCATTGCACGCTCTCTCGCCACCTCCACATTCATGTCTCTTCTTCCCAACGCCTGCTTCACACCATCCATCCACCCAAACTTCGGTCTACCTCTAGGCCTGCGACCACTCGCCTCCGCATTCATCACCTTTTTCACCAATCTCCCTTCATCCATCTTCTCCATGTGCCCAAACGATCTCAGCACAGGCGAATCCACTGTGTCCTCCAACTTCTTCACCATCCCTGTTCTGATTCGAACCACGTCGTTGGTGATCCGGTCTCTCAGCGTTACTCCAGCAATGCTCCTCTAACATTTCATCTCGAAAATATTCAACCTTCTTCTCTCCTCTGCTCTCACCCCCCAAGCCTCAGCTCTGTAGAGCCAGTTGAAATAACAACACCCTCATAAAGCCCTCTCTTTGCTTCCATCCCCAAACTCCTACAGCTAATAACACTCTTAAGAGCACCCAACACTTTACATCCCTCCTTCACTCGCGCCTTCACTTCAGTGAAGACAAACATCGTTTCGTTTCAGAGCTCTCCGGCCTAAGAGCTCGAAACAAAACTATGCCTAAGCGCATCAACGCGCGTAATAATCAACAATATCAGACAAGATGGAAGAAAAATAATGTGAATAATTGATATCATTGATCTTAAGAATGAACTGACATATCTTCTGAGTGTTCTGGAAAATTCAATGTTTCGCGCAACGCAATAACTATGCATCTGCAACCACACATTTGAAAGAAATTTCGTGTACGAATTTCATTAAGTCGTATGGCTATAGTCCTAACCTAGACTACTGGACGAAAAAAAATACTTCACGTCTAGGAACATACAATCATGCCTTAAAAATATTTCGCTGTCTGTTTTCCCAGGATGCCTTTTTTCGATCGGTAGAAAACGACACAGATGAACCTCTCTAGGTTTCCTCTTTGGAAGCCGAGTATCAGCAAACAAGTCTGGATAAATAAGCGCTTGCCAAAATACGGACTACGCTGACTGTTTCTTGGCTCAACACGAAAAACAATACACACACACACAATCTGTTGACGAATGTCGAAACCACTTACACGTACCACAACTCAATCTCTACACCTACTAGTACTACACCAAGCAATACAACTTTATACCAACTCTTCCAACTTAGAAACTCTACCCCACCTTTTACCCAACTATATATATATGTATATATTTACACAACTCTACAAACAATACTATCATATCGACAATACAGACATCTAACAGCTACATTACCACCAGCACCTCTACAACACTGTCCACCGAGTGTACTGAAACTGTACTACTACTACGAATGTTTGAAGCTTGTGTCAAAAGGATAAAGACACATTAGTGAGTTGTAGTAGTTTTTTTCTACTCGTGCGAGTACAGAAAAATTTCGTGGTCGGTGGATGTCAGGATTCTCTTGTTGCAAACCTTTCCTAAATTACGCTCTTTTGGGTAGCTAATAAGAGCCAGGTTGCGCTCTGTCTAGCATGAAACCTTTTCGAGACGTCAACTTTCTCCTCGTTTCTTTCTTGCTGTTTTTTCTAGGACCTCTCCCTTCTCTTGTACTCATTCATGGTTTCTCGTGCATGATTCTCCATCTCATGGAGGATCCTGCATGAGAACTTTCCTAATCCTAATGCAGCATGTGCTGGGATGCAGTTTCCCCCGGCACCATGCCCGCGGTGAGCCTTCATAAATTTGGAAAAGGCCTACGATAGAGTCGACAGAGAAGCGTTGCGAAGGGCGTGACGTATAAATGGAATAGGCGGAAAATGCGGTCCAGGCTCGTAAAGCAGGGGGAACAGAGCATGTGTCAGGGTAGCAAGTGAGGTGAGCACATCGTTCCTAATAAATGTGGGACTGAGACAAGATTGAGCTATGCCTTCCTGGCTGTTCAATTTCTGCATAGATGAAGTGGTCAGGGAGGTGAACGCGAGTAAAGAGCTAAACTGTGTGTGTGTGTGTGAGTGTATGAAAGAAGTGTAAGGTGCACCTTGCCGTCTGTCACCCACATCATTCCTGGAGGTTTCGACCTGGTCTCTGTATCTGCATTTGTAATTCTGTTTGATATTCGGTGATACCAAACACAGTCAAAAGCCTAAACGAATTCACCTCCGCTCCGCTTCTTCATTTCACCAATCTCACATCCTCTCTATGTAACCGAACCGGCTCAGAGCACGTGAATCTACTTTGTCCTCCATCTTCCTCACTATCCCCGCTCTAGTTCGAACCACGTCATTGTTGATTCGATCTCCCAGCGTTACCCCGGTCATCATGGTGAAACATTTCGTCTTGAAAACATTCAAACTTATTTTCTTTCGTTTTCGCCCCTTAGGTTTCAGCCCTGTGAAGTACAGTTGGACAAGTACCCCTTGCTTCCATATCCATTATCCTTCATTTCATTGCTCATTGCACCAAGCACTTTACCCCCTCCTTTTATTCTAGATTTGAACTCAGTTTCCACTGGGAGGAGCCCGGTCCTGAGAACACCGAACTTCTTCAATTTAATAAGTCCGTTCAGACGGGCACGGATTCCTTGAGAATCACCATCCCTTGAACATCTTATGACTATTCCTTTATCCACATTAACCTGCAAACTCAGACACTACCCGACCCAACTTCTCCGAATCTGCCACAGTGCCATATCGTCCGCAAACAGCCACCGACTTAATTACCTACTTCTCATATTTGCTCATTACAACTCTAAGCTTCGATCCAATACACGAAAAGGCTCACCCGGTCGACGTTTTCCTCACCCTTCATAATCTTCCACACCTCGATCATATTACCTCTAACTCGACGCTTCTCTACTTAATAAAGATTGAATTCACGGAGTCTGTTTTCGTACTATTTATTTCCCTACGAAGGGATGAGTTTGGTAGCTCTACGTTGAACGTTCTCTAATTTAATAACGTCTTTTCTAAGATATGGAGACCAGAACTGAGCGGGATACTTGAGATGCGGTTTAACAAACGCATTTTATAACTGAATTTTACTGTGTCTTTTTGTATGAAATAGTGCTGGATATCATTCCCAGCATTTTGTTAGATTGTTTAACAGAATCGTCACATTGCTTGCTTCTTTTTTTTGTCATTACTTATGATGACACCTAAATTGATTATTCGTGCTTGAGGTTTTGAACAGGGTGAGCTAACACTACAGTAGTGTTAGCGTGCCCTGGTTTTGAGGACCTATGTGCATAATTTTAGGTTCAAGTGCGCTGTAATGATGGTCATTGAAGTGAATGAATACCTTGAGATTTGCCTGAATAAAATTCAATTGTGACTAAAACAAATAAATTGCCTACAGTTGGGTCGTCAGAGAGACGTTCTGTAGGGTGTTGAGCTCGCATGGATTAGATTGAATTAAGGTAGTCCATCTCCACTGATGTTCTGACGTCATCCTTGGCGTTCGTATGGAGTAGGCGTAAGTTTGTTAATGGTGGTGCAAAGTTTCTATAGGGCAACCGATTACGTGTCAAATTAGGAAGAGAGGTGTTTGCATGGGTGAGGCAACCTGCGTATATTGAATTGAGGGTTGGAATTGTAGGGAGCAAAATGGGCGGATTTGGAAGTTGAGTTAATTGATGTTTTCGGATGATACGGCTTTGGGGGCAATACTGCGAGTCAATGTAAATAAAAAAACAGAACGTCAGGCATTGGAGAATTAAAGGAGAAAAATATAAGGGAGAAAAAAGCTTGAAGAAGAATAGGCACTGCAAAATATAGAGGAGAAAAATGTGATCGATGGAGGAGCTTATTTACAGAATAAAAGGATTGAGAGAAATGTGTGCTATAAGTAGAGTTTGTGATTACTCCCTATCAGACTGCAGCACATGGGTGCAGTAGCGAGAACCCCACTTGGCTGGGGTCCTGGCTGTCTTATCGAGCTGCCAGGCACGGTGATTTGTGGTAACATCCTGACCTAAAATGTTGGATTTAATTTGACTGCTGTCGAATATGAACAGTTGTGGTACATGCACCACGTCATTAGCTGACATTTTTGGTGGCAATTTCGGCTGTGTGGTTTGTTCTGTTTGGTTATTAGTAGCCTGAGTGCATTGTGTGCACCCAATCTCCGGATGAATTTCACCTAGCGTAGAGATAACCTCTGGACGTTGGGGGTTGATGAAACGTTCCGATTTCCATCGTGACAAGTAAATGACATACCAAACAAAAAGTCATCTATGCCATGGGCCACTTTCAAGAGCAACACGTGGTCTTTGTCCGTCTTCCCTTGTCGCTTGATGGTGAAGTAACCCGATGTACGAAAAACTACCTGAAATGGTCCGCTTTGTCAGAGCGATGTAATCTGGCAATGCAAACAAAAATGTGCAATGTTCTTCTCAGTTTTAAACCGAACAAAACTTTCAGGTGGCTAAAGTAGTCAAAACTGAGCCTCACCACCTTCATTTATGGAGGTTTGGAGTCTGATTGTACTCTATGTTGTCGGTCAGTGCCGGTTTGCAGTTCCTGACCGAAGGATCGTGAGGTAGGTGCGAGTGTACTTCCAACATGAGTTCTGCGGTGTTGTAGCCGATGTTCACTTTTAGTTAGATGTCCTTACTCAGAAAAATGAGCGGAAGTTTTTCCAACCAATGGTGATTATCAGCATGCGTCTTCAATGCTTTTATGACTCGGCGGTGCAGTCGTTCAATGAGGCCATAATCCTGAGGATGATAGGCTGTAATCCTAAATAAAACTGGTCGAGAGTTTCCATAGGACTGGTCCACATGGCTGATTCAAACTGGGGACCCTGATCGGTGGTAACACAGATGCGGAAGCCGTAGGTGAAAATCCAGGTGGAAAGAAATGCTATGCTGGCAGTTTTTGCTCTTACGTTCTTAATAGTACAAAATTCAGGCCACTGAATGTGTTTGTGGTTCACCGCGTACCCCTAATGGGAAGGATCCCACGAGATTGAGGTGGACTTGTGCAAAATTCCCACCTACGTAGGATTGTATGTGACGGAGCAAAATTGAGACGGATAATTCTGCATTTTCGGTAGTTGTGCACTCCTCATGCCATAGTCTAATGTCGTTTTTCTTTGATGGCCACGCATTACGCTTGGCGAATTGCTGAAGAATGGCACGTTTTCCAGGATTGCAATTTTGTGCACTTTTAGGAACTTGTTGCAAGGGCTGCGAAATGTAGGGTGCTATAAGTTGTCATGTATGTGCATGTAAATGATATCAGCTTGGCGTAGGCAGAGAGGCGACTCCCCATCTTAAAGTACTCCTGTCAACTCCTAGACTTGAAGTCGTTCAGTACGGAGTCATTCTTCATCAGTGTTAGTATAAATAGCCAAGAGATGAAAATCAGTATCGTCATAATTCTGCGCAAGAGGCAGCGGCATAACTGGGTCGTTCTGATCATAACATTGCGACAAAGTGTCAGCGACTTATTATTTTTCTCTCCTGTCACATGCCAGACATCTTTCGTGAGCCGGTTGATGTTGATGATGTTGATGTTGATGATGTTGATGTTGATGATGTTGATCTCTCGGGGATGTCTCGTTCCTGTCGTTTGTAGATTGATCCGACCAAGGGCTTATGGTCTGTTGCGATGCCAAAATTTATTCCTAAAATAATATAGAAGAAATTTTTAACAGAAAGGTAAGGAGCAAGCAATGCACAACCAGTGATAGCATGTTTCCATTACCCAAGCAAGTTGTCTCCATTCATTGTCGCAAAGATTGCAGTGAGCGTATGGGGAGTCCTCCCAGTTGGAAGAACACACATTAATTTTAGACAAAGACTGGTCCGCACTCAAGGTTGGAATAAAAGCACACAAGACTAGGTTTACACTCAACTTGTATTTTAGAGAGATGATGGTAGCTTAGTTCTGATTTGACTTTCTTCTTTCCTCAATTTTCTCTGGGTCTTGATCAGAAGGTGTTTCTTCCAACAAGCACGTAAGGGGCCGAAACTCGTTCGCCTGTATGAATACATGGGATCAGAAAAGCACTTTTGATACAAGTCCTTTCTCGCCCCCCTTGTACCCCTGTGTTTACTGTGGCTACGGGCTTCTGTATCGGGCAAGGCATCAACAGACGCTTGCCACGTCACTGCAGAATCATCATGGATCTTCAAGCCTAGCCACTGGCTACACCTGTAGAACCACGGCAAAACACACAGCAATCTCTCTTCATACTATTTCTCACGAATAAAAATATATAGGAAATTTTAATAGAAAATCAAATCTAGGAGCATCTATATTTTAATAAGCGGGGAACAGCTTGCAGCTGGCTGCCCCACTCACGCAGTTTTCATAATTTGTCATCCCAATTTCCTAGACTGGCAGCACAAATTGTGAGGTCTACCCCCGTACGCAAGCCGAGCTTGGATGAAAAGAAAGAATATTTTCTAGACTTAAAAAAGAATTTGTTTTTTATAAAAAAAAATCATAGTATTTCATTGGCCCGACATGTTTCGCAAGGACCGTGTGGCACGCGCGTGAGCTCAAAAGATTCAAAATACGTGATGATAGCTGTTGTGTGGATACTATCCTTATTCATGGAAATTTGTATGAAGTGCTTGCCAGGTTAACCTTTGAGAGGCTGTTTTTTTCCTTTGTAAGTTGGGCCAAAAATCCATCAGGTGGGGAAGAAAGTGGCTATCGCGTATGTTCTGGGTGTTAGGACTTCTGAAATCGCGAAGATGTTGTGGTACTTAGGCACACCAATTTAAGCTCACACTTGGCTAATCGAGACGTTGAGCTCAATTGGTTCATTATTTAAGTTACGATGCGTATTGGCGATGGTCACTCTAGTTACAGTGACCAGTTTCGATTACCAATTAGTTTGGATTAACGTGATTGTTCTAAATATGCTGGTATTGAAGTTCAAATGGTACATAAAGTTTTTTTCGGCATCGTCCATGAGAAGTAATTATAGAGGTATGAAATATAATCCGATTGATCATGAATTAAATTATTGAAATGAGCAAATCAGCAATAAATGGCAGATTGCCAGAGTGGGAGAAACGACCCGGCATGTAGGGACAGGATGTATCGAATCTTGGTCCAATAGAGGTAGCCGGATGCCATCAAATTGAGGTCGCCAACTGGAGGTTGCTGGCTTGAAATCGACAGCTGGAAGTCGAGCCATCGTATCGAAAGGACTTGTGCTCCGCTTACTCTTATGACTTCTCCAGGTCCATTTATGACTATAAAATAATGCAAAGATTGATTCTATCCAATTGAAATGTCAATATGATGTCTACATTTTGGCGTTAAAAAGTTAAATAGGACTTCGATCAAACTAATAAATTTGTGCGAGGAAAAATCCAATGGGACTACATGCAAATTACGGTGTTGTTTATTGTCCTTCTACGATCGATAATTTTTCAGTCATGTTCCGTAGGGAGATTGAGTTTCGATCACCAATTTTATGCATATATCATGTATTTTTGATTTCGAGTGATTAATTGTAAATATGATCAAGCTGGTCGTCTTGTCGGCTGCTCGCAAGCGCAGCCAAGCATGCATGCAAGTCGAAGGGTATTTTTGGCAAGCTGATATTCATTATTTATTATTGCGAATACAAATATTTAAATGTTTGTCGTTGGAATTTGTCACCATTCTGAATGATGGCAGGGCTCTGGAATTCTACCGTGATCTGTTGAAGCGCCCGCAATACAGTATAAATTTTATCAGGGGTTACAAGTCTTATATCAAGGGTCTGCACCGGTACATGCCGGTGTGTATCTAGGTTTTCTGGCTGTGCGACGGTGTAGCATGACGTAAGATGGAAGCGTAGTGTAGCTCGTTTATACTTCGTCAACAGCGGGAAATTTAAGTCACAAGAAGTAATTTTCGTGGATTTGAAGGCAAACTAGACTCCATTCAAAGCATGGCGGAGATTGAAATATGCATCGACACTTTAGAATCTGCTATTAATGCCACCGCAGGTGGTTGTTCAAGGATAGAATTGTGTTCAGCACTGTCAGAAGGTGGCCTGACCCCTACCCCTGCCCTACTCAAGGCTGTTAAAAAGCTGACTCCCAAACCGGTGTAAGGATATTTTTAAATAACTGCTCTCACTGTGTGTGTAAAAATGATTCATGTGTAAAGTTTCCTACTGTATCAGTTTGTAGAGGTCAATTACACCACTAACTCAAGCCCCCAGACTGCATTACATGGAATAAAGGGACGTGATGGATGAATGCGTTTTTCATACTTCCCAATCTCGAAAACTAATGGTGGATTTCTCTCATCTATCTTAGGATCATAGCTGAAGCCCAGTCCCACCAAGTACTTGCCAATCTAATTTTGAAGGCAAATTCTTGGCAACTGGATTATGCACCTCATTGTGTCAAGCAAGGTGACTCCCCTCAGTTATTGCAAAGCTCGAAATAATTCAAAAATATGTAATCTAGAAACTTTGTAGTGAGTATGTATATCATTTTTAAACTTAAAAAGATTACTTTTTAGTAGTAGCTAATTGTTCATGTAATCATACACGAGTCATATTTATTTCAGGGTGGTGGAAAAATGACTTCCATTCCAGTGAAGATAGTTTGCAATTGTTGAAGAGAAAATTTTGTTTTCTGTGATGAAATTTATTAAACTGTCCATACACCCAGTGTTTTCAATGCGGGGAGTCATCCTGTGGGTCGTCCCCAGGAGTCACCCTGTTTATTGATCCCAGGAAGTCACCCCAGTCAACATCAATTAAATCAAATATTTATGGATTTCATATTTTAGATATTTTCCTTCTCTAAATAATGAGAACCTAGTTGGGACTTTCTATCAAATAATGATAGAACTTGCCAATTATTTTGAATGTAGAAATGACATTTGTGGTGGGAGCAGCTCACAATTGCTTTTTCATTTTAATGCTGTTAACTTAAATGTGTAGCTATTTTACAATTGTTTGAATTATCATGATTGTAAATGTTGTTGCCAAATTAGAGTAGCGTTGACCGGGGTGACTCACTGCATTTTCCGCTTACTTTGAATAAACTCAACAAGAACGCGGCGGAGAAACTTAGTATTCAGGATGTGTATAGCTACTATAATGAACATGAAGTTTCAACATTCTCTCATCAAACAAAAGAAGGTTTTGAAAACCATGCGGCAAGCTATGGACCTTAAGACTAATTGGGGGTGATTTTCCGCACCAAATGGGGTGATTTCCCGCACCCCCCCCCCCCTATATCAATAATTTATTATTGAATTATAAGATTGAGAGTACCAATAGAAAGAGCATGCCTACATCAGTATATATCAGATGCTCAAAAATAAAATGTTACATAAATTATTTTGTCTGTCAGGTCTTTTTGATGCTTGTCTTTTGCTGCAGTCATACTAATGTTGAAGTTTTTTTTTTCCTATTCCACCACGGGACACTATGTTCCTATTCAATAATTGCCAACTTACTCTACTGGAAGTCATTTCTCCATATCCTAAAGTAATTATAACTCATAAGTATCAGTAAATAAGTGAATATTATGGAACAACAATCTTGTTAATAATATGATGGTATTTCTTCAATTGTATTGCAAGCTAATTGCATTAATATAAGTACAAGGCATGCTAGGTAAAGTATCATTATCTTAATATGAAAATATGATAGAAAAACATTGCTCCTGGGTGTTCAACATTAGTTAACACTTAGACCTGGAATTGTCACCATGTGTTATAAACATCGGCTCATCGTAAAATTAGTTACGCATTTTGAAATTAGCTATGATGTCATTATTTTGGGTCATTTACTTCCAGACGTCGAAAATTTTATATATGAAAAATTTCATTTAGTTACTTTTCATTGAAGAAAACTGTAAAACAAAGATATTTAGTAACAAAATTGATGCTGGGAATCACCCCCGATCATTTTTCACCTGGGGTTGCAAGAGCGTCGACTGGGGTGACTCCCTGCATTTTGCGCATACTTTGAAATAACTCAAAAAGTACGCGGCCAAGAAACTTCGTATTTACGGTGTGTATAGCTACTATTATGACCATGGAGCACCATAAGTTTCAACATTCTATCATTACCCAAAAAAAGTCATGAACATAAAACCCTGCGGTGAGCTACGACCCCAAATTGGTGGTGACTCCCCGCACCAAACGGGGTGACTCCCCGCACCCTCCATTTATCAATAATTGAAACGCAAATTGAAAGTTTGAGAGTACCAATAGATAGAGCGTGCCTATATTAGTATATATCAGTTGCTTAAAATACAATTTTACGTTAGATATTACGTCTGTGACAGGTGTTTCTGATACTCGTCTTTTGCTGCCGTCATACCTGACTGTCGATAGATTTTTTTTCCAATTTCGCCGCGGGAAACAAAGTTTTTCTCCAATAATTGCAATCTAGCTTTATTGGAAGTCATTTCTCCACATCCTAAACTAATTATGACCCTAAAGTATCAGTAAATGAGCAAATATTACAAAAAACGATCTTTTCCATAAAACAATACAACATGTAAAAAATGTATTCTGTCAATTCTATAGCAAATTTATTGCATTAACATGAATATAAGTCATGCTAGGTAAGGGGTTGTTGTCTCAATATGAAAATGTGATGAAACAAATTGTTCCTGAACATTAAATATAAGTTAACACTTAGGCCTAGACATGTCACCATGTGTTCGAAAAATTGGGTCATTATAAAATTAGATACGCATATTGAAATTAGCTGTGGTGTCATTATTGTGGGTCATTTACTTCCAAATGTCATCATATGTGTGTAGAATTGCATTTCATTACTTTTCATTGAAGAAAAACAAAAATATTTGATAACAAAATAGGTGTGGGGAGTCGCCCCTGATTTTTTTTTCACCTGGGGTGACTCCCCGCAGTTGTATATTTGTATATATCTACAAAAACTTACATTTTTTTCCTAAAGTCCTTCTCACGCAATGAACTACACCATATTCTGAGTATCACCATCAAATTTGTCCCTAATCCAATGGAAACTCTAGCCACAGCATCAAAGTTTGCGGAACGTCAATTTTTCCAAACCAAAAGTTTTGGGGACCTGAAAAACACACCTTCACTTTGGCGTTTTTTTTATAAATTCTGTGCGCGTATCGAATTTCTATAAGTAGCTGATACTTACTAACGAAGACCTGCTCATTCAAGCCCCCTAGTCAAACGGTGACATTTCCGACGTCTTGGTGCCCAAAAGGGGGGGTGCGAGCTGTCACCCCGCGTTTCTGACTGCGGGGAGTCACCCCGGTCGCCGCTATGTTGTATCTGTGTATATATCTACAAGTTCACATTTTTTTCCAAAATCCTACTTACTCAACAAACTACAGAACATATTCCAAGTAGCACCATCAATTTTGACTAATCCAATGGAAATTATAGCCAAATCATCAAAGTTACTGGAACGTTGATTTTTCCGAACCAACATTATCGGGACTTGCAGAACACACCTTCACTTTGACAATTTTTTGTAAATTCTGTGCTGTTTTATCTTTGTTTATATTTTATATGTTGTATTTTTGTTTATAGCTATCTACAAAGGATACATTTCTTTCCAAAATCCTACTTACGCAACAAACTACAACATATTCCAAGTATCACCAGTAACTTTGACTGTAATCCAATGGAAACTCTAGCCACAGCATCAAAGTTTGTGAAACATTGATTTTTCCAAACCAAAATTATCAGGGACGTAAAAAACACACCTTCACTTTGGCAATTTTTTGTGAATTCTGTGGGCAAATCAAATTTCTACAAATAGCTGATACGTACTAACGAAGACTGGCTTTTTCAAGTCTGTTTAGTCAAATAGTTACATTTCTGGTGTTTAGGTGCCCATAAGGGGGGTGCTGGGAGTCTCCCCATGTTGCTGACCGTGGGGAATCACCCTGGTCAAAGCTATATTTTTTGTTCTATGTGTAGTTGCTGGCTACTTCAACCAGCCCATGAACTGATATAGCTAGGTCTCATTGTTATTATTGTGAGTTGTGTAAATTATTTGATTCTTCAGCATATTCATACCTAACCTGATACTACTCAGGTTCTGCATGATCCGCTGCCGAGGTGGATCCATGGACTACAGCGACTTGGAGAAGAAATTGATGCTGGCAGAAGCAGCTGATCTGGTTGCTGCAGGAGCAGATGGGCTTGTATTTGGAGCAATAACTTCTGGTGGAGCCATTGATGTTGACTTGTGCAAAGAACTGAGAAAGGTTTTTCAAATTAGGTCTGAGCTTGGCATCTCTGGCTATCAACCTATTTGATGTGTGTCAAATTGGGAATCTGCTATTACATGAGCTTGCTCATTTAAAAATTCATAGCTAACTAATTTAATTTGATAGGAATGTGTTTAAAAGCATCAGCAACCCCCATCTTTGCAGAAGTTGGTGTGCAGGATTTCCCTTTTGGTTGTGTTACTTATTTCTGTAGTGAACCTTGTCACTACAATTTATATTTTTTAATGGCGTATAATTTGAATGCCATTGTCTAGCATGTTGAAGGAGAGATAATTTGAACTTCAACTAGCTAAATGCCTTTTCTTTGATGATAGTTATCTGTGTCAGGCATGGTGACAATAGTCCATGATGCATTTCCACCTCTAACACAGGGCTCCATTGTTCTGAAATGTGGTTTCTGTAAATAAGGACATTCAGGACACACCTGTATAACTATCTGAAAATATCATACAGCCAAAAGGTGACTAGCTGCGCCTAGCTTATCTTCTGTACGGTGGAAAAGAAGTAGCTACTGTGCTAACGTTTTTGGAGTTGAGGCATGTTCTCACAAAAGATTACAAATTATTCTCCCTCTGAACCAGTGGTAGAAAGAAGT
>SDVV010013098.1:0-15222 GCA_016164225.1 Gammarus roeselii | reverse complement strand
TATACATATATGTATATTTATACAAAGGGTTTTAGCATGCAATTCATCTGTCACCGAGGCTCGAAATAGATTTAAGGTGACCTATTTCATTTCGGATTATTCACCCACACGTATACAACATACGCTCGAGGAAACTTTGCATTCCATCCCTATTTTACAGAAACGTGTACGTGATTTGAGATATTGACGTTAAGTGATAATGATACAAATACTTCCATACGAATGTAGATATGCAAAGTAAGTCATGAAATGAGAAAGAAAATGCAAGTATTTCTGACTAATAGAACGTCAGAAACATAAAACACCAATCAAAAGTTTACCGAAAGCATTTTTATGTGAACTATTGAATAATTAAACATTGATCAATGCAAAATCAACGGATGTTCATGTTCTCGTTGACATACACGACGCACAGGAAATCAGTATGACTAAATGGAAGAAATTATCTCTGAAGGATTTGAACAAAAGTCGATCCTAATCTATTTAATAGGCATGCATCATAACTTCCGTGCCCTATTTGGTGATTTGAAATGCTGTTGTAGCTACAGCAATATGATTGTACATCTGTTAAAGGGCCGTTGTTTCAGAGCTTGCAGTTCCAACATCGAACCTCAGCCTAATAGGAATTTGCAGGACCTGCGACGATTGCCTGAGTAGAAGCGATTCTCGACTCAGCAAATAATTTGAGTTATAATTGTGTTCATTGATAATAAAATTCAATTTTTTCAAATATTTAACGCTTGATTACACACACTCGGAACGGAAATTAATACTGAAAGAACTAATCATTGAAGTAAACTGGCCAGCTCATTATTCCTCGTCCAACACACCAAAAACAATAAAAAATCTGCGTTTCTTGCTACGGTGTCGGAACTCAGTTATCCAGAAATGTGTCAACAACTTAAATAGAAGTAGGACTTGGGAAAAACGGCAATGTTTTTGATCAAATTTATTTCAGCTTTAAAATTTTCATAATGAAAGTTATGTATTGGATCAAAGATGAAAGATCCTCATATTATGTTAAAATATTCATAATAATTTGTAGTTTGCAATTTTGTTTATATAGTGGGTTGCCGCGTAGTAGCCACCTGATAGCTTTTTTTCACCCACGGCGTTTATGGGCTGGTCTTTTACAACTCAAGAGACCGGCCAGAATGTCTCACTCGGGGTCAGGTAGGCTCGAACCTACAACCTCCAGCTACCAATGGACGTCTTTGTGAGGAGAGCCCGACACGCTACCCACTCGGCCACCGCGCTGGTAAATTCACTTCTCTACGAATTATCTGTTCAATGAGGTAATAAACATAAATTAATGCTAACAAATGAAAGTTCAATGGGTCATCAAAATTATAACATTAGACACTATACCGTTCCATCCTAAAGTATCAATTCTATTTCAAAGTCTTCCTCTTGTGACCGTTTCTTCCTCCTGCCGGTCCTGCTGTTCCTTCTGCCTGGCCTCTCCGCGTAACCGAGATTGAGCTATTAGCTTAAGCCTTACAAAGTTTCAATGGAGAAGGATGCTATAAGCTGAAGTAATGTGTGTTTCCCAACTCAGTCATAAATGCATCCAACACTCCGAATAGAGTGTAAGTTAAATTACCCTCCCATCACAGTAAGCTTGTTATAGAAGAATTATAAGAAGAGGAAGAGGCAGGCATTTGCCGGGCTCGAGTTTACACAGGATATTTTCAAAAAGGTTTCTGCCTTCCGTGTGAAGAAAAAAAGGTCAGATGGTAGTAAGTCATCAGCGCTATCTGCAGTTTGAATTGTGATCAATAAAACACTTACTCATTGCACAATTACTCAAGAAATGTTTAAAATCAAATTAAACTTTCCAAGCAATACATTCCTGTAGGAAAAGTTCAAAATCTTGGAGCACAGTGAGCCTGTGCTCCAAGATTTTGTCGAACGAGGATACTTGGCAAAAGTTAAGAAGCCGTTGAAACTGTGAATTATTAGTTTTTCATGATGTGCAGCAATGAAAATTGTCTTCAGGCTTTTATTACCCTCGGATATTTCACAAAATAACACGTGTTCTCGATTTTTATTCTCTACTTGATTTACCAAGCAAGCAAATAAGTCGAACTTAATTTACCAAGCAAGCAAATAAGTCGAATCGTACATTTGAGCTGCCGGCTCCGTCCAAAAGGGCGTGAAATCGAGATAACCATCATTCGTGCCCGGCAAAAGAGGCCAGGATGCGGAAGTTGGGGATCAAAATAGGAGCCTTTTGAAGTTAGTTATTATTAAACAGCACAACGTAGACGATACACAAGTGAGATGAATGTCAGGAACATTAGAAAATTCTCAAGTAAAACTGAATAACACAAACATTGAGCCAATTTTAAAACGAATAATATCTATTCTATGGATTTTATCAAGTTCTATACAAGAGGTTCGGTGGATGTACGAAGAACGCAGGGTTGAATGAAGAATTGAAAAAATATATATTTATGTGGAAAGTATCGTGTTTTTTTTTCGGTGAACATAAGCATGGTATCTTATGTGCGCTGTGATTCCACGCTTTCGCGCGCATTGTGCAACTTTAACTGGGGATTTCAAACATAACGAGCGTTAAGTAAAAAAATAATTCACGGGACATGAATCCCACCATGGCATCTGTTCCGTCCCAACGCAATCCATGTCAATCCCAAAAAATACGTCATCACGGTCAACCGAAGGTCCTACTCGTCCATCCAACTATTTTTATAATCCCAAAGACACTCCGACAGAGCTAAATTCGTCTAAGATGAATAAAATCCTGAAATACAAATCTTACAAGACAATGCCACAACACACTTACAACTTTGATCAACGTAAACGCTACCCATATATGAAAGGGTTCGATCTGAAGATTATCACCCATACATGATAAATCAACATATTTTCGTTCGAAGTTGTTTTGGCAAATTGTACGTTAATCATTCACAAAATGTTTCAGAAACGCCCGTCTTATGGATGTTATAATCATCCCGGTGTCTGCGACTCTGACATGCGGGGTTCAAATGCTTAAATAAAAAATATTGTATTCGTGAATGATACCAGATTGGTCGTATTATAACACAACAAATCATGCTATTAAACGCCATGCTTCGAAATCTTTGTTGACCAATATTGAGCCAATCCAATTGCAACTCATTCCTATCCCTGAGTCAATTACACTCCTTAGAACCCTACTAATAAAAACGTACTCGGTTAGATTTTACCAAGTATGCTTCTCTATACCATTTCAGATGACCCTCCTTGATACGTTTCTCGGGCAATTGATAGTTTATGTTCACTAAAAGATTTATTGTGTCTATCGTCCCACGATTATATTCATTGCAGTGGAATCCTTCGGCCCAGCAAAGGGCTTACAGCTTCGCACACACTGGAGAAATCAGATGGACAGCAATTATTTTCCCTCAATCATCGGAGAAGTGCTTCCCCAGATAATGCAAAACAAGACCGGAATAAAGCTGAGTGATGAAACTTATCCAAGAAGATGTATTTGTTGCTGTGTTGTTGATTTACTGCTGGGTTATTGAGTATTGAGCTTCTATTCGGGCTATGGATGGATACTCGAAAAAATGAGCACAAATAGTCTATTAACTTGTGTTAACAACAAAATACTCAAGACTGATATCAATGTAGGTCATTTAATAACATTGATCAAACATCACCCAATACAACTTTAGAAGTCAATATTAGTAGCAAATGTATGGTAGCCTATTAATGTCTGTCAACATTGATATTTATAAAAAAACAATGAGGTAGGAAATCTGTATATTTCTTAGTTATGGTCTCTATTCTGTTGGGACAATACGCATACCCGACAGGAAATCGATTAATGTTTAACCGAAGGAATATATATAAAATAAACTTTAATTTCGACATAAACAAAATCTAAAGTGTCGATAACCACGAATTTTGTAGCTGAATTCCATTTGGTATATTACATTGAGCTAGGACCCTTTTCTGATGTTTTCAATTGAAATTTATTCATAAAAAAACATTCAATTAAAATACATAGAACACCTAATCTTAAATAAAATTCATCTAGACCATAACCAATAAAACAAATCATAACAGCTCTATTTTTGCAGAATTAGATGTGTCTTGCAACGGTATGTCCAAATTCTTGAATAAATGTTATATATTTATGTACAGTCTTTTCAAGGAAACACATCATTAATCAAGCATTAAAGTTACCTTGCTCGATGATATTCTCTTCGCATACGTTGCTTGCCGATATTTTTGTCAATTTAAGGTATCCCAAATTTGCCAAATTCAATACAGCAATACCTTTTCCGCTATTGATTTTTTTTTGGTCGAAATTTCTCCCAAGTATCCCTATTTTAATCTGATAACAATGATCTTATTACTCGAACGATTTAATTGCAGGTAGGGAATTAAAACGTGAAGAAATTACCCGAATTGATTAACCGTTGACGCTGTCACAGTAGGTTCGCCTAAAAATTTCAGTATCCCATTTGGTCAAGTATCTTACAGGAGAACGATACTATACCTGCCCTACCTTCAGGACATCAATGGAGCTACGGCACGGGACTGTAACTAATATTAATATGGTAGAGACCCTGGTCTATTTCAACCGCCTAATTATCTGGCCACGATTTTTTTTTCTTAGGCAATATTAATTTAAAGCAAGAAGAAATTATTCCTTACAAATAAAAATTCCCTATCCACCATTTCTCGTAAACAATTTTTTTCCTCAACATTGTGTACAATAATACTGGGCATCGGTTTTAAATCACATTTTTCCCCCATGTCTAGCTACAGCTCTAACGCATCAGTTAGCACTATATTTTAAAGATGTTTTAAGACAATTAAGTAACCTTCATGTTATGTGGACCGTCTTCAAACATAGTTTCATATCAAAACTTTCATAAAATATACATCGAGTTACTTCGTCTGTATAATTACGGATTCGCCGCTGTCAGAGGATTCATGCATACGACTTTTTATTATTTTGAATAAAGAAACAAAAGTTTGATACGTATGGTAATGTTTGTGTTTGTATAACTTAGAACGAATCTCTAAGAGCTACACAACAAGTGTAATTCAAGCCTAGAATGGTTCTAAAGTCATCAATGCTTTTATCTCAAACTTCAGAGTAGAGCGTCCATGAACGTTCACGAATAATATCCGTCTCTTAGAGGTGTTCTCTAAGAGAATCTTAGAGTGCAGCACAATCCAAGAAGTTTGCATAATAGAAAGAAATGTTCATGAATGCTACAGTTTATCCTGCAGCAAGTTCATCTTTTATTTTCATGCAATCGCGACCGAGCGAGCTTCAGATTATTCAAATTATTTTTTCCAAGATGCTGATTTTTGAGATAACAAAATAATAAATCTGGCCTTGTGCTTTAAAACTTCCTGTTATCTCATTATGAATTGCTCATATATGTTGAGTGACTCTCAGTGCTCCGGACAATATATTTTTAATTACGGATGTTCATGTGAGAAATGTCCAAGTCATGGTTATCATCGTAGCAGACATTAAATTTGTATATTACGGTCGATGAGACCCAACCATATTTGCAATCTTATACTTTGGGTAGGATATTTATAAGATTTAGCTAAATAGAACGGGTTTTCTTGAAATGAACATCATCACTGAAATCAATTTACCTTATTAACAATATTGACACGATTTGTGGGTGGGTACGAAACAATCATGTCAATCGTTACACGTGCACGAAGTCATCTGCTGCATTCATAGGAAACACTTCTGAACGACTGAATAAAAAAATTCTGACAAAACGACTCAGCAAGATGATCATGATCCAACGCAAAACCAATAGGCTCTGGCAGGTGGATACACGAGCAAACCAAAGCATACTTTCAGTCAAAATTTCGACATTTAATCTACGTTGTATGAAGTGAACATTTCACTATAAATAAACTAACTGAACAATAAATTTTTCATGAGAGACAAACTTCAGCAGAAACACAGATCATGTGGACACAATGCATGTATTTGCAACAAAGAGCTATAACTCAATTTTGCTTCATCTCAATAATAACTACTTGCCGTCGGCTAACAATGTTTCCTGGATCCCGATCCGATCCTGGATCACGATTTAGTATTACCTTCTTTATACACGTAAAACCGCACCACGAATGCTTATCTTATCTTCCATGCTAACTACCTCCTCCAAGCGCAGTCGGGATTATACTCTTTCATTGGTGTTCCTCTAAAACCTTCCCTGAATTAGTCGTGCATCGGTAATGGTGGCGCAATATTGCACTCATATTGCACTCATGCACTCGTGCTTTGCTCTATTCCTAGGGAAATGATTGGATCTTCGAGAGTCGTGACGGGGTCTAGCAGTCTTTCCTTGTACCAGCTTCCTACTCGGAGGTGAGGTCCGCTTATGCTGGAATTATGCTGGAATTAACACCATCCGTTTACAGCATCACTATAAGAGTTGACCCTCATCGTTAGTGTTTACGATGTGCACCTAATTTTGATAGCTAATATGTCAGCGAACTCACTTTTCATGAGAAACAATATGTGTCTTAAAATTTATTATATATCTTATATTATGATATTACGTCCCGGAATTGGATATTGGTAGCACAGTCTTTCTTCCTGTAAAAAATCTGGCCTGGACGTCACAAACTCGCTGAAATACGACGAAATCAATAAAATCACTCCGATTGCGAGCAATGTATCAATTTAATCAATAATTGTGACTGAATTCTTCTGTTGCACATTTTGTATAGGTCAAAAACTAAACAAATCGATGCACAATGTCTTTCCTTGAGACCGAACATTCCGATGCATTGCTACGGGCGCGCTCGAACCCCGGTCAGGTTATTCCGTATTCTCGATGTAAAAATTTCGGAGAATTTGTTCATTTCAAATCCGACTGACGCTAATTTTCATGAACTAGGGAATGCTAAAGATCAAATAATCTGCATATTTTAAGCCGCTCATCTAACTTTTTTCCACTCAGAAAATGAAGCAATTTTCTCATTATTGGCGTCTTTCATTGCCCAAGTTTCCTTTTAAATAGGAAGCCTCAACCGGCTCAAAACTTGAGTAGGAGTATCCAATCTCGACCCTTTCTGAAGTTGAGTATCAACCACTACATCAATATGGAACAGTTGTGTCAATATATAAGGCTACAAAACGTTTTTGCCTGCCAAATACGAAGCGACATATCTAGTGCTATAGTTCAAACTTCCATCCAATCAAGAACTAAACCCTTGGCTTAGCGTAGTGGGCCTGATTAAGAGGCTGATCATTTATTGGTTCATTAGCTATACATTTTTTTTCTATCATATAAATAATATGTGAATTATTGGTGCCAGAAAGGGAAACGCTATTTATCAATGAAAGCACATATCATGTGCGAAAGAATTTATACAAAAGTTCGTATAAATGCTGTGACTCATGAACAACTTACCTATTATATATCGAATAAATAAATAAATCAAAGAAATTAAGTAAGGCACGCAACCACATTTGTGACATCATGTCTGGAGTGGGACTTGTCTGTGACATTAATCTTTGGAACTGATATCATGTGCTTCATCATGCTCCTGGTGCTTGTCAGAACGCCAGGCTGCTGCCACCTGAGCAGTACACACATGTGAATCACGGATCTCGTCCGCCTCATTGATCGATCATATTGTTTCGTCCTTGCTGTTATAAGATACAATAATATCATGCCACTTGCTGCCCGAGGTTGCCTGCATGAATCACCGCGCTTTAGGGTAACTTTGAATGAAGATGGAATGCAGACTCCTTGCCAATCTTACGCTCGAGAGGTTTGAACTTTTTAATGATATTCTGAAAATAAAGCACTCCTGGCACTTCCTGGATATTAGAAATTCTATTAACACGGTACAGGATAGAGTTTGGGTGCAAAACGCCTTGTCAATGTTTCTCTGGCAGAGGTCTAGCGCATTGTCAAAGCTGTTAGTAAAGTGAATAAGTTTGCATCCCGGAGATAAAGTGCAGGGCTTGCAGTTTATCGTTTCTGGCGGCCAACATGTCATGAGGTTACCAAGAGAATTATTTTATTTGGATTCATTTTTTGAATATTGAAAGAAAGGACCCTTGTTACATAAATAGTTAATCCTAATTGCTATTGCTACCTCAATTTCCAAGGCTTTTGAGCATGTTAATCGTGCAATATTTCAAACAGTTTTGTCAACCGCAAACAGTCATTTTGACTTCATCTTCAGTATTAGTCAATCGACTGAGTAATATTGAAGTTGCAACTCGCCTGTATGTCTGTCCTCTTTAGATACAAAAGTGTTCGATAGAGTCAATCGTTGATATTTGTTTGAAAGTGAATCGAGAGAGTAGCCCCCTTCCCATATTGTGCAGTTTCGGTTTTGTACAAGGAACAGGAATTTCTCTTGGGATGAGGTATTTTGGAATCGGCTACTCATGATTGAATAAACGGTATTAGGCAGGGAGGTCAACTATCGCCATCATTGTATAACGTGTTCACCGATGAGTTCAGTTACTTGCTAAGTAAAGAACAGCAAAGCTGCCATGTTCTCCAATTGCTGTTCTAACAATATTTGTTATGCAGATGATATGGAGTTAGGAGCATTGGCTCTTTGGGCAATTTAAAGGCTTCTCGATATCAGAAGCTAATTTGATGAATCCCATGATATTGTTTGTTTGTTAATTTTATCCTATGCTGCTAACTAATCTATTTCGACGGAAATAAGTGTTGACGCACTTAGTTATGTAGATGAATTTCCGTTTCTTGGGCACATCATTACGGCAGATTGAAATGATGCCATGGATGATGGAAATCAAACAAGGCGGAAAATCGAGTTTCCGTTCGCAGCAGGATAAACTAGACCCTGCTGTCCACATTAAATGTTTACCCACCTGATCCATTGTTATGCACTGTGAAGAAATGTATCCCAATATAGCATGATACAATATTAACGGTGGGTTAAACCACCACCTTTCGACAACTGATGAGGGTCCCACGCTCGACGTCAGCGAACATGTTTGTTGCTGACAACCAGTCAAATCACACAGAGGTACTGTTTCGTAGAGCGGCACAAGGCCTGATGATCACACAGAGGTACTGTTTCGTAGAGCGGCACAAGGCCTGATGATCACACAAAGGTACTGTTCCGTAGGGCGGCACAAGGTCTAATGATCACACAAAGGTATTGTTTCGTAGAGCGGCACAAGGCCTAATGATCACACAAAGGTACTGTTTCGTAGAGCGGCACATGGTCTAAGGATCACACAAAGGTACTGTTTCGTAGAGCGGCACAAGGCCTAATGATCACACAAGGTACTGTTGCGTAGAGCGGCACAAGGTCTAAGGATCATATAAAGGTACTGTTTCGTAGAGCGGCAAAAGGTCTAATGATCACACAAAGGTACTGTTTCGTAGAGCGGCACAAGGTCTAATGATCACACGAAAGGTACTGTTTCGTAGAGCGGCACAAGGTCTAATGATCACACAAAGGTACTGTTTCGTAGAGCGGCACAAGGTCTAATGATCACACAAAGGTGCTGTTTCGTAGAGCGGCACAAGGCCTTATGACCCCAGTTGAGAGTTCTTCTCATAAAATCATAATTTCAATCAGCTCAAGTTAAAGAGAATGTATGCACACAAACTGAGATAAAGGTGTGTGCTTTCTTTGTTATAATTGTGTTGCAATTCTGTAATAGTGTTCCTACTGCTGGTGTGAGTTCTATATATCATTCAAACCATAGGTTAAGATAAATATCTCAAGTGTCAAATTATGTCCATGAAGGTTGCTAATAAAGACTTAATATCAGCATTATTAGTAGTAGTATTATACTTGTTACCAACCAAAACATATTGCACGTCGATTTTCATCAATGACATGCCGCATGCCGAACCTTGTTATAAAAGTTGGCGTAGAGTTTTTTTTGAGAAAGGCATCAACCAATTAAAAGTTTGTTCACTTCTTCACTTAATTCGTTTTCCTCTTCGTTTTAGACGATACCATTCGTTCTGAACTATTAGTTATATAAAATAAAACAATTTCATTTTATTCCGCTGCATCATTTTTCCAAAAAATTTGGAGAGTATCTTCCTCCTGTAATCTTATCTTCCCAACCATCAATTTGCAACACGCCGCTCCCTGAGCCCTTCTCGTGTGAGGGTAATCAATGGAAACTCAGCCTGAACGATAAAAGGGGACAGGAGTGGATTGGCGGTGTTGAAGTTGAGAGACCATCGACAAGCACAGAAAGATTAAAATATTTGTTATAAACTGCCAGTAAAATTTCTTACATGCAGAATATTCCCCGTCCCCATTTGTGAACGACGTTACCTGTTATGACGCAATGTTTTAGTACCAAGCCTGCTTCAGTGGCCTGTTCGTGTTTCAATCTCAGTTTCGTCGAGGAAGGCTACGTGTTGTAGCTAACTCGGAGCCTCTAGTAGCCCTAAATTCAATCCTCAGCTTGAACAAGGCCAAACAAATGTGTTCAATCAAAAAACCCTCGATTATGTGTGTTGGAAGATAATACGTTTTTTTAACCAGACCTGTTTCTAGTCAATTGCCCAAAACATTATTCGTGTTTTCCTTATTTCAATTTATCCAAAGCCTGCTAGAAATTTGTTATGCCAATTATTTCCTCCGCTCTTCCGCTCTCCTTCCAGAACTGCTTGTCAGTACCTATTTTAATGCCGGCCCTCACCTCTCCTTGCTAACTATGAATAATCAATGTATTTGAAGCAGGGATGCATGCAGCTAATTGATATTCAGATCGCGGTATTCATCCCCAAGGGCCCCTGACCCTGGTAGTCATGAGCATGGTAGATACAAGTCAGTAAAAGCAGATCAAACTCTAAGTGTTGTTCATGGTTATGATAAAACTCCATTGCTATTGCAAGGAACTGAAGATAACTTACTATAGGGAGAAGAAATATCAAACTCGTGTGTTTCCTTATCTTTTCATGCTGATCGTTAACGAGGGAATTTCACAAGAAAGCAAGCCAGCATAACATCATCTGACGTTGCAACTTGGAAGCACGGCACATACAGCGCTGAAGACCTCAGCTTTGCAATTTTGCCTACAATTAATAACTAAATTATGCTGTAGTTCCATCGCTGTGCCCACAGAACGGTTACAATATCAGATCTGGCAAATAAAGTTACAGCTCGGCATTCGTGGATAAAAGTGGATTGTCATATTGCACTTAGTATGAGTAAATGATCTGTCATGATGCAAATAGAGTTGCCAACATATTAGTTACGTTAGGACTAACGTTACGCTTGTGCACATTTCAGGTGTTCTTGGATACTGAGATGTGTTTACATGGAATACGAGTATCGCGCAGTCATTTACTTTGAGGGATTTGGAATTTGATAGAATTAATTTCAACAGGCACTTGATTTTCGAATAGCTGGTTAGTTCTCAGAGAGACCTCACTAAATAGCGAGATGGTCATAAATAGGAACCATTCAAGATGCCGTTCATTTTTTTTATCGGGCCTAAAAACCTTGTCTCAGATTAAATGTTTGAAAATTTTATTACAAATACGTATTAATACGATAACAGTATATTGTAATAGGCGCCCAAGCACTTCATGTTGAAACACTAAAATACTTCTCATTGTTGTTTGCGACTTATCAGTTTAACCTTCCATGTCGTACTTCCAAAAAATAACACTAGTTCCTTGACCAAATGTTGAATGCTTTCCAAGATTTTTGTGTCATGGAAAAAGTCGTGTCATGGTCGGCCTTATCAGACACGATAAGTGGATGACCTCGTAAACCGTATTTTTCGTCAATGTTATCTTACTGAATTAGAGAATGGGGTCCCTCGGGCTTGTTAGCATGAAAATCACAGGGTGAGCAGATTCGGGGACCTGACATGAGACCAATGTAACTGCTAACAAAAGATGTTTTGACCGAAAGGAACAATAGTTACCTGGATATCTTCATCATAGGGGTCTACAGTCTTGAGGCATACTTGCATTAGGTAAATAAATCCATGAGACAAACACGTGAGCATGGAATTTAAAAAACCAACTCGTTATATAATCTCAAAACGGATGATTTTTTCCTACATGGATGATACTCTGTGTGTTGCAGGTGTAAAGTCGACATATTCTTTACATCAATTCGTATCACATCCCAAACTGCTTCTAACTTACGTTCGTTCATTCCTGTTGTTCTTCGTCACTTGCAATATAGAGACTGCGTGATGGTATCGGTTTTATTGTCAAGAGTATCAATTATAAAATATTTTTCTGCTCCAGACAATCTCAAAATTACTGCAGCCCAGATTGGAAGTTGTTCTTCCTTCTTCACTGCACATCTACAGGTCTTGCTTGCAAGGAACCTATACCTTCCTTAATACTTTAACACCTAATACAAAAAAAAATCACTTACCTAACGATGCTTTCAATTCGCGTCTACATTTACTTCGTACAATAAAAAGTCACACGCTGAGTCAGCACGCAAGAAAATAATTAAAACCAAACACCTCAGACTCTCGGCTTCCACTCTTTCCCTCTATTATGCTAACCGGGAGTTACAACAAGCGCCTCTTGAGCAAAAGAGTCAACACCTCAGACTCTCGGCTTCCACTCTTTCCCTCTATTAGGCTAACCGGGAGATACAACAAGCACCTCTTGGGGCAAAAGAGTAAACACCTCAGACTCTCGGCTTCCACTCTTTCCCTCTATTATGCTAACCGGGAGTTACAACAAGCGCCTCTTGAGCAAAAGAGTAAACGGGAAAAGTCGATAAAACTGTGTTGCAAAGACTTGGTGTGAGAGTCTGAGCTGATGACATTCTGTATATTTCAAAATATATTTTTAAGGAGGGACAAAGTGGGTTTTCGTTTACACAAACCTTTGGGAAAACTTGAATGTATTTGTGATCTAAAAACATAAAAAATAAAATATTCGTAACTGAATAGCATTTAGTTTCATCGATAGCATATTACTTCATCTATGCAAAACCTTCAATCGATTCTGACGTTATTCTAATTTGAAGTTTACTCACGGTGTCGCGCACGTACTTTCAAAGACCATCCTGCGTCGCAAAGAAAACGTATCGCCCATTCTCGGCGGTTCCAAGGCATTGTGAATGAACAACTTTTGACGTTGGGTTGGGTTGGGTTGGTTTAGAATCATAAAGCAAGTGAACCGATTTCGATTCATGATGCGGCCGCTGTGACATTCACTCATAAAAATATATTCAATATCGGATGATGATTCAATGTACTAATGTTTATAAAGATATACCACTACTGGTGGAAACATTCATCGGAATGTACGCTGTGAATTTTAACATTTAAAGCTTCAGAAAAATGTACTGACCTTAGCCAACGATTGTTCTGTTTTGTTAGCAGCAGTGTAACAACAGAGCTGATATAATAAGCAACTCGCTATATATAGTTTAAGAAATTACAAATACATTAGTGTATGGTAGTTAGCTATCCCAAAGAAGTCATAAAAATGTGAAGTAGTTCTGAAGTACATGTTAGCTACCGCCATAGTTGTCTTGCAATGATCCAAGCACCATTCCTCTTCCGCAGAGCGTGACGTTCCAGACTACGTTGCCCCTCACAGAGCACGACGGTCCAATCGCCGTCCCTCATCAATGGTCCTCATCAATGGTCCTATCCTCCTCCCCCTTCAAAGAACAATATGTCTGAACACTGTATCCCATCAAACAGCGCGATGGTAGTCCGCCGTTCAACCATCGCGCTCTTTCCACCACCATCGCGATGGTATTATCACCGTTAATATTTAAAAAGAAATACAGATTACGAAAAAATCACGGGTTGAATTATAAAACTTGTTGTTTCGCAGGTGAAATATTTAAGAAATGTTCTTGGGTCGTAAATTTGCATGAAGTGATTTGCATAGTTCCGTAACGTGAAAAGTGAAGGGCTTTCCATGAAGGTCTTTATAGTAGAACGATTCGAAATTATTGATGATTCTCGATTAAAAGCTCACGAAACATTGCTGGAGTATCGTCCATTAAAATTTGCCTGGTTGTTGGCTGACGATAACACTTGCTTGGAGCTCATCTGGGTAGTAGATGTTATGTAACGAATCGATCATTCATTATTCAATTGATATTAGGATAAAAAATATATTATATCGTTTGATTAGGAAAGCGGCCGCAGGTAAATGTAACTTCATGGTAGAAACGACAAGGTGGTTCACGATAAAAAATTTAAACGAAGTGCCGGTTTGTATTGGTCGACCAATAAGTGGTTACTCAGCCTGTTCTTTACTATTGGAATGATTTTAGATTTATGGGGTCTGTTGAAGGGTTGTTCCAGGATTTTGATCCAGTGGTCGAAAAAGCTCCACACGCAGTTTCCGTTATCCTTTGTTCGACGTGTGAAGTTTCATTATTTCATGTAAATCGATTGCTCTTTTCACCTCGAGAAAATATGTGACTTGTCCTGCCAGGTGCATGTTTTCTTGTAAGCTCTTTACGTATACGTATCGACTCGTGAAGTGCTAGTCTGTTAGCAATATTAAACCACTGCAATTTTTCGAGGAGAGGAGTTACGTGGTCTCGTTGCCTATCCCTAGCAGTCCCTAGCAATGGGTACCACTGCACAAGGGGTTAGGAAGTAGGTTATGCTCTTCAAAGGATACCACTCTGGAAGGAGAGTAAGAAGCTAGGTATAGCCCTTCTATGGAGACCACTTCGGGAGGAGAGTAAGAAGCTAGGTATTGCCCTTCAATGGAGACCACTTCGGGAGGAGCCTTAGCAGCTTCGTATTATCCTACTGGCAATCAGAGGTCATGGAACGTAGTTTGGAGACGATGAGAGTAGTGTAGCCTCATGATGAACGATGAGAGTAGTGTAGCCTCATGGTGAATGATGAGAGTAGTGTAGCCTCATGGTGAACGATGAGAGTAGTGTAGTCTCATGGTGAATGATGAGAGTAGTGTAGTCTCATGGTGAATGATGAAAGTAGTGTAGTCTCATGGTGAATGATGAGAGTAGTGTAGCCTCATGGTGATCGATGAGAGTAGTGTAGTCTCATGGTGAATGATGAGAGTAGTGTAGTCTCATGGTGAATGATGAGAGTAGTGTAGTCTCATGGTGAATGATGAGAGTAGTGTAGCCTCATGGTGAACGATGAGAGTAGTGTAGTCTCATGGTGAACGATGAGAGTAGTGTAGCCTCATGGTGAATGATGAGAGTAGTGTAGCCTCATGGTGAACGATGAGAGTAGTGTAGCCTCATGGTGAATGATGAGAGTAG